>JAIUCT010000008.1:14674560-14690312 GCA_021307375.1 Tetraneura akinire | reverse complement strand
AAAAAAAAAAAATTTTAAAAACTACTTATATTTTTAAAGTTATTCGCTGGATCATGATAAAAAAATCACCCTGTATATAAACTACACAAAACATCATAAAAGTTTATTAAAAGTTACCTAATTAAGGATGATTTTTAAAATTATGTCCATTATATTATATTAGTTGAAATTTATATAATAATATTATATTACATAACATTTTATAAAGGTTAAGTTAGGATTAAAAATGGTGAAATGAATTAATAAGTATATCACAAATCACAATATTTATAAATTTAATTCCAAAACAACAAGTATAAATACGGAACTGTAATATCATACCTGTCCAATAGAGTCGATTAATTTATATTGATTAAGCTTTTGATGAACATTTGGATCATCTAAGCTCTGCACGTTAACCGACACACGACATTCGCGTAATGGTGGTCGACGTCTGGAAAACCGTGGTGAACACGCTGGTGAGTAAGGCAAATTCGGACATATTGGTCTAGAGGATGATGCCACTAATGTCGTTGCAAATTCAGTCTTGTTAGTACTCGTAGTTTGCGGACTTTCAGCAGCTACCGCCGTTACAGGTTGTTGCGAGTCCTGTAAATATTTATCGTTAACGGCTACCGCAGGACATTGTTGTGAGTCGTTGACCACTGTCGATCTCTCAGACGACGGCAAAGGATTAGTGTCCACAGACACTGCCGCATGTCTACTAAACATAATATATAAAGAATAAATTATTCATTGGAAATTTCTCATTCTGTTATTTTTATATACAAATATTATCTTAATGCAATACTATCAAATCAATTTATTTATTTAATTATAATGATGCGTCCACACTTAACAAACATCTGGGCAAACATTGTTAGCCGAATGTCCGATGGATGTTTGTCGAATGTTTGTTAAACATTTTATAAAGGACACAAACGTTTGTTTATGATATATTTGTTTGCTATATCATATGTTTGCCAAAACAATTGCGATCATCGGATCATGTCGCAAATACAGGAAGTCGCGTGCTGCATTCATAATTTTTAAAAATATTATTAAAAGAAATTAAAAAATTAAATAACAAACGGTGGTGGGAAAGGCAAATTTGGAAACGCCGAAAGGATTATAGTGGCGAAACTTTTATTTCAAAACATTACTTTCAATTTTTAAATAAAAAGGGTATGGCGGTATCCAATTATATATTTTAATTTATATATCTATAGTTTATTATATACAATATAATATATTTAAAATTTGTATTGTATACGTCTACGTCTATTGTTTTGTAATTTATACAATATACATTCAACAAATAAAAAAAAATAGTAAAACATAATACTTAAAAATAGGCGAACAATAGATTAGTAAGTAATAATAAAACATATATAATACGTTAATAAAATAATAACCAAAGTAGTAAGTAATAATACTAATAATATAAGTATTATACTTTATTACCTATAGTTTACATTTTTAATGATTTATAAAATATTTTATAATTACATAAATGTTTATTGAATTTTTATTTTGTATACTTCTATAGCCCACAAATACCGCAACTGTCGCAACTTTGTAATAACAAAATTATTTTATATTACTGTTATACATGTTATTTTTTGTATGAGAATAATCGATAATTAAGTTTAAAAGAAAGTATAAGTATTAAGTAGGATGTACAGAATACTAAAATTTATAGTATAATTCGTCTATAACTATAAGTCTATAATTTATACAAAACATTAATATTTACATTGCTATAAATTATAAGTATTACATTATTTATGAATTTATGATATTAAAATATATGCATAATTAAATTAATAAATTACCTATTTTAAGATTTATAAAAATAGTATTTATGTAAGTACATATTATAATGATATTATTATATTAATGATTAAATATAGCGTCCATGGATTATCTTAATAAATATAATATTTTAATTATTGTTAATATAAAATTATTTAGTAGTAAGTATTAATGAAAATATATCAACGATATTAAATATTAATTTTATAAACAGTGTTTTAATAGTTAGAATTTCGCATCAAATTCAATCTGTCAAAACTTGTATTTTCCAATTACTCAAACCACATTTACATGTACAGGATATTTATTATTCTAAGATAAAGTAATTAGTAATTACTAATTAGTTAAATATTTTATTATTTGACATTTTTACTAAAATAATGACAGTTTTATAAAGAAAATAAGTCAAAATAAAATATAATTAATTAATTTAGTACCTACTTAAATGGGAATTATTCATAAAACTTTATTTGAATTTATATTAAAATTCCTATAACTTTATTTACAAAATCTATTACCTATTTCGTTTTTACTATGTTTTTATAATATACGTAGTATCTAACTTAGTATATATAGTAAAACTATAACGTATTGTGTACATATATATTACACATTTAAAAATTTTAACTTTTATAAATTACAAATTAAATTCAGAGATACAAATTTTTTCATTTACATAATTACAAATACATCTAATATATAATTACATACGAGTAAGTATAATAACAATTACGATTTATAAGACAATAAAAGTATTTTACATATTATATATTACACAATAGTACAATACTCATTTTTCATTAGGTATACAGTACGGGTAGATCAGTAAATTCTTATAAATTGATCTCAAATAAAATATTGAATAATTTCATTTTGTATAAATGTATAATATATGTATGAATTATAGGTATAGCCGTATAGCTAATTAAAAATTATTTCATGTCATTACGTATTATATTATTGATTTACATATTTCATTTATGCTGGTCAATAAAATTGAAAAGGATCTAAACAATATAATATATTTGATTATCTTGATTAATACATTAATTATAATAATATAATTTATATGCAAGAAAATTAAAAATTTTTTATGGATTTAGAAAGTTTAAGAAAGAGTGTCTACTGATGTGATACTAGTTTACACCATGACAGGACATTATTTAATGTAGTCACGTCAATTTTTGATTTCCCTTTTACAACCCTTTTTACACATAGCACGCGAGTCACGTTTGATTTCGACCTTATACGTATAATATGTTTATAACGCAGTATATACCACAATCGTATTATATTTTATATCATTTGTAAGTTACTTATTAATAATGATCATAAAGTATTGCCATCATTTTTATTATACGAACACAAAAACTCGAAAGACATTTGCCTTATCTGTGCAATGATTTACACATTTTTTTCATCCCGTTAAAATTAAATCATTTTAGCCAATGATAGTATTCACAAATCAATAACCTAATAACTCTCGTCGCTCTCGTTATAATACAGGTGTCTACGTCAAATAACTTACGCAATTTGGGCGCTGATGAGTCGTGACGCTATAATGCCCGTCTTGAATATTGGAAGCCAAATGCACATGTGTATAATATATAGTCACATGCTAATGTATAGCAACAAGTACCTCGCGATTATTTAATTATATATATAAAAAAAAAACACTTGTACAAATGATTGAGTATTGACGCAGACGGAACTAAACTACTAAACTTATTATAGATTTATTTTAATTTTAATATTTTACGATTACACTAGTATAATATTATATAATATAGATATATATATTGTAATAAACAGTATTGATGTATATTAGAAAAATGATCGAATCGATGAGTTATGAATACGCGAACAGTTAAAGGATTAAAACATAGAAATTTAAATACGAATTGTATAAATAAATTAAAAAAATCGAAATACACAAAAATTCAGACGTTATTGATGTAGAATTGTAGACCGTGGGTTATACATGACGTAGTTATGTTTCTGGCATCGAAACACTACTGCGCTGCCTTATAACGATGATGGGCTGTAAGCAGTAACTACTACCCTTATACACGAGCTTTATGCGCATGTCTACATAACAATGGTGTATAGATACACGGACGGTGAAAAGCGAGTAGGTATACTCTCGTTAAAGCGAGTCGCGTAAATAAAAGGGGAACAGACGTATATATTTATTAATAAAAAATAACAACAATTTATAACGTTAAAGTAATTTACAGAATTAATTCATTGGAAATTTTTTTATTTTTTTTTTTTGGTATACGTATAATATTATACGAGTTATGTATAACGTACCTATTCATTTCCTATACATTTTTATTTATTAATTATATAAACAGAAAAATAAATAAAGAAAATCATTTAGCGTTTTTAACAAAAAAAAAAAAAAGAATATAATGTTTAACTCTAATTTTCTTCACTATTTTTATAGGTATTAGGTATATGTATATTTATTTACATCTTAATTTATAATACTTATCGATTTATAAAATATTAGTCTATTATATATTAATAATAATTAAATAAATAAAAGAACACTGATTACTATAAGGCAATAGAATTTTTATAATGTAAAATATAATTATAAATTGAAAATGTGTTTATAATTGGTGATTGATTTATTCAAAATATGTAATGCAAAACTTATTTTTGTAATACGATAATTAATTTCAAAAATAAATTATTTATTTTATATAAAATTATAATTAATATAATATAATTAATAATATATATACTTTAAATTAATTATATATATTATATATATCTAATAAAAATATACGTCTTATATACGAAGTTGCTAATATTAGTGCATTACATCGACGAAAATAAAATATGAACAACTCGTACCTAACTTAACAAATAATAATAAATTCAAACTTTCATATAAATATGATTATTATTTAATTTTATAATACTTGATTCTTTTAAAAAAATATATAATTTATTTAATATTCTACTTTTATAGAAAATAAAATAAAAACAATTTATTACCTAAAATATTTTAGAAATTAATAAATCTATACATAATTGTACCAAAATAATGTGTAAAAATATATAATTTTGAAATAATTATTAGCTTGTCATAATATTATTTCATTTATTATCATTTAATAAAATATGAAAAACATGCTAATGTTTACAACACGGACTAAGATACATACGATATATTATTATCTTAGTCCATGGTTTATAATAATTTTAGTCCTACACTGATTAGTTAGATAATAATATAATATTATGTATCCACTAATAAATGACTATAATCGTAATATGTATTGTAATGTAATCTATAATATCTTCTATATAGGTACCCACTCGAAAGTACTCGTTGAATGTATAGATTTTAGATTCAAGGTCGACAATGTTTTTGTAATTTACTTGTATTCGCTTATTATAATAATATTATATAGCATCATACGTATAATCGTGGATCAAACTATAATTTTCCACTATATTACCATAATATTTGAAATATTAAAAAATAAAAACACGGGAGACAGGATAGTAATATTAAGATAATAATAATAGTAATATAGGATATAGCGTCTTTGCATAATAATGACCTTTTTCGTAAACAAGTCCGAATAAAGATGGTATATATGTATAATATGCATAATAAATGATAAATACTAATAAACTACTGCATAATATGATAATATACGTATAATACTGGTTTTGATTTTTTAAACTTGTTGTTGTTAATATAGTATTATGCACAATGGACATGATAATAAGTATTATACTAAAATACAATAATTCCTGTCCACTTGATTCTAAATTTATTTCGCACACATATATACTATATTAGCGAGGTAGGTATATTAATAACATTTTAATGTAGTTACACACGCAAAAAAAAAAAAAAAAACTATAATATAATAACTAATAATTAATATTATATAACAATATTATTATGATAACTTTACAATTTTATATAATTAAGTGTGGTGATGTTCCCAATACGAAAAAAAAAGAAGTCGAATGACATTGAGCCGTATATAATCACGAACACGTATTTAAATACATTGTATATACGTTTATCTATAGTATATTCTATACTCTAGTGTATGTAATATCGACTTTATTATAAATTTAATGATACTGCAGAAAATAATATAAAAAAAAACTATATCATGTACCTACCTGATAGCATCTGTAGTGGAAGCGGTAATGCTACTCGTTAACCTACAGCTGGTGACCACGTCTACTGTGGATGGCTTCCAACCCGTTATCGAAGTGGCTGAAATATATATAAAAAAAAAAAAATCGTTTTAAATATTATTATTAAATATATTACTATCTTCACTGCATACTCGTATATGGTAGTGCAGATAAATTACATTTAACAACGGTCTAAACCTCTAGAAACGAGACACATATTAAAATAATAATTAGGGAATATTAAAATATCACGAATTAATCATAATACAATTTAATATAATATGTACCTAACAAATAATATGTAGGTAATTCAAAAAAATAAAATAACGCTACGCATTATTATACTAAAATAATTATATTACTAGGTATGTAATATCATTATTAATATAATATAAAATATAAATTATTATTATTATGCAATAATTATTGTTGATTGTACAAGCATAATCTAACATTTTATTTTACTTTAATTAAACTTTGTGTTTTGATTAGAACAAATCTAAAGATAAAAACTATTACTCTAAATTAACCACTAATAAAGTAATAATATAAGTATATTGTATGTCTCATGGTTTATAAAGTTATGGGTACCTAACTATGAATTAACGTGTTGAGTTAAAGACTGAACGTTCACAATGACGCTGCCATATAATATATTATAATATAATAATATACCATATACATTATAATTTTTATAACTGTATCTACCCTATTGTACACGTATTAAAGACATGATCAATAAGTATTTATAGTAGATAATTATTTTGTAACCACTATGTTAATTATTGATACAGCCATTTAAAAATTATTAATAACTAATAAAAAATAACTAGATACTTTAGTTTATGATTACGCACGATTGTGTCAGCAAAACCGTTCCAAAATCGTATTATATTATGGACAACAATAATTATTATAATATTGATGGCCTCCGGGAAATGGTGACCAGTTGTGTGTGACGCCGTGGGCAAGGTAGTCTTTTAGGCACGGGTTGTATATTTAATATAGCGTATTTTTACTGTACAAAATGTGCAGACACTTAAAATAATTACTATACTCTTCTCATTATAGTAGTTATATTGACATCGAATCAACATACATTTCCCCCAGCGAAAAACTAAACCACAGAGGCACAGACTATTTCGTAAATCATATTATAATATGCGTTTTTGATTTATGTAATAATATTTACAACATACTCGTACAGTTATACAGTAATATAAAATATATACAATATACATAATATTATTATATATATTTATATATGTCTGTATACAAAACACAAATATAATAATATTATGTCATAATTTTTTGATAATAATATAGGAGTATTGACACATTTAATGATTACGAGTATCAGAGTATAATGATAAGCGATAACTATAATACGAGTATAATTATTATTAGGTATATATTATAATATTAATATTTTAAAAACGAACAATAATAACATGATACATTAAATTATAATATTCCGCATTATTGTGTTGACTTTAAACATCTAATTTACCTAATTAATATTCACTGATAAAGTGATAATTACTAATTAGTTAGTAGGTACTTTAGTAGTACTTATTATAATATGGGTTTGCGTTTGATGTTTACACGAAATTATATTTATGTAGGTGTATTATTTGTAGGTGTAATATTTCAATATTTAATATAGGTTACCAGGGGACCATCAAGTGACCCTGCACGCATGAATTAACAACCTATGATGAAACTGGAGTGGAAAGAACGGTTAGATTATACATAAAATATTCGGTACCAAGTGGCAAAGTCCACATAAAAAAAAAAAAAAAAAAAAATTAAAAATATAGAAACTATGACGAATATAATATTAATTGAACGTCATACACATATTATATTATATTATTAACAATGATAAAAAATGTTTATAAGGTCATTTGGTATTAAAAAAAAAAGATTATTATTATTTATTACCATGAATCATTAACGAAAATTAAATTAATAGTTTTTTTTTTCATGTTCAACGTTCAGTATAACAATAGCTGATGTCTGATATAATAAAAATTTTCAATTATTATATTTATATAATTCTAATATATATTTTAAATATAGACAAACCGTAACTAACGGACACGGTCATACGGAAATATTAAATGTAAAGGTAAAAAATATAATATATAATTAACTTTACGTTGATAAAATAAGTTTACAATAATAAATAAAAATTATAACAAAAAACTTACAAATAATAGTTTAAAATGTTGATCATTATATTTATTTGTTGTATGTAGTAGATATTAGTATATTACTTTTACTTGTAGAAATTATTTTTTCAACAAAAAATAGTGTAATTAATCCTATAAATAATTTAAATTCAAAATAAATTTTATATTCATATTTTTATTCTAAATTTCAGTTAACATACTTTTGAATGTTTTGAAAATATTTTTATTTATTTTTAAAGCATCGATATTTCTTAATACTTGAATACTTGATAGATAACTACATTTAATATACATGTATAATTAAAATAACAATATTAAAAAATATTTATTATTTTATAACTTAAAAGCGTTTAATTTTCAAATTTTGAAAATCTTTATAATCTTTATAATCTATACATTAACTCATAATATGAAATGTTCACTTTCCTATAATACTAAAGAGTAATTCAAATCGAAACCATAAAACGATATTTTATAACAATATAATCTTTCAAAATATTAATTAACTTTGACCTAGCTTAATGTAATAATGTCAGTATTTCATTCCTCACTTCTTCAGCGTTTATATATTATATAGCTTTCACAAAATAACCTACTATTATTTTATTTTTACATCACTTTTGTATAGATTGTATAATGTTTATAAATATTTTATATTACTAAATAATTACAAATAAAATTAAAACATTGAACAGTTAAACCTTCACCAGAATTATATTTTGATTTAAAATATTTGAAAATTAATAACTAAATCAGTTGAAGAAATGTTTGTATATTAGACTTAAAATTGGCTTCCGCGACTATTATATCGTATTATTTATCGACTTATCGACTATATATATATATTATAGTATAATAGTTTGAAATTTTAATAAAATATTAATTAATTAATTTTATTATTATTTTAATTTTGTACAAAACAAAATAAAGATATTTAGAAAAACGAAATTTAAACATTTCCGAATTTACGTATTTTATCAGCATGTATAATAATTATAATTTATAATTAACATTCAATACAGAAATAAAATCTTAGGTATACATTTTGATTTGTACCTATATATATATATATATATTATATAATATAAAACGAATAAATGATATCGAAATTGAGGTCTAATCTTGAGTTCGTTACAGAGAAACAGTATAATAATTATTTATTTAATAAATTAAATATTAATTAATATAATTTCTAAGCTTGACGCGCGAGTTTTGAATTTATTATTATTCAAAAACAAGTTTATGCGCAAACGTACGATACGTATATTGTATATATATATATATACCGATGAATACATAATATGCAATACGCGTACGTACTATATATATTATTATTATTATTATTATTATTATTATTATTATTATTATTATTATTATTATTATTATTATTATATTAATATTATTATTATTATTATTATTTACTATATATAAAAATATAAGTAACGCGTTTCAAATGTTAAGTTTACGTCATTGAGACCGTGTTATTATGTTATTTTGCACCTTGTAGATATTTTTGTATAACCATCATTGATGAACTAATATCATCAATAATATTATATTAATATGTTGTCAGTGAAAGGTCGAAAGGATTCTCAACCCCTGGGGCAGTCATATATCGTGTGCGTACACAGCACTATACACATGTACTTATTATTATAATATTATACATAATGTAAATGCACGCGAATAAAATCGATTCAATAATAATACTTTAATATAAATATCGTTTCTAACTTTCTGTAACACTGTATTCCCAATAATGTGTGCACTGTGCATATTATTATTATTATTATTCTAAAATCACACTGCAATATATCTTCACATAATATATATTACGCAATATAGGTAAATCGAATGTATCCAGTGCTTGATTTGAGGGGGGACGCGGGGGGACGGAGTACCTCTTCTATTTTTTATTTTTTTGAGCGTACCCCTACTAATTATTAAATCCCCTATGATATTACATGTACTTAAGCATATTAGGGGGGACGCTAATTTTTTTGAAAGTCTGATAGTCCCCCTTCTTTTTTTTCTTCAAATCAAACACTGAATGTATCCCAATGTATAAGTAGATATTATATAATATAAGTATATTAATATAAATTTGGATGTAACATTTTGTGCGATCCATATTATAATATATTTGATATTAATATTATTATTATGTTATACTTCACCGGCGTGATGAAGTCACTCGCGTTCTGTTTGCTCTCATAAAATATAGGTACACCCACGAACCCCGCGAAAACATTTAATTTTACAAGTACGAAGTAGGTATATAAACAACGTATAAGTACATAATACAATATATATTATATACGAATACGTATATACCTACGTTGAAAAAAAAAAATGTTTCCGCGGCAAATAATCCCAATGAGTGGGTCGTGGCAGTCATCACAAACGAAAAAGCTCTTGACATCAATATTATTTCAACGCGCGAATCGTTTACCATAATATTTATAATAACATTGTGAATTACCTCCATCGTGTTTCACTCGACATTTACCATCGTTGCGTCACCACGCCAGTGTCGTATTTTTATTTTTTTTTTTTTTTTTAGTGATATTTTTTGATAGATAATATATTTATTTTTTATTTTTAGTTAACCCTATCCCCTCATTGGTCAATTTTATATTTTTTTTTTTTTTTATGCATATCCCCATGATAAAATCTTAATACGCCACCTCACCACGTGCACAAAAATAGAAAATATAGTCGTACAATTTTATTCGTTTTGAACTTATATTCTAATATAATATTCAAAATTAATTACGAATTAACGATAGGCAATTAAAATTATAATATTGTGTGTGCTTTTACCTTGTACCGTAGTCATAGAGTCGCGTTGCATACAAGCTTGTATTGGTCGTAGTAATATTTCGAGCTTGCGTGAGACAGTCACTATATATATTATATAAAAAAAACAATAAAAAATAAATTATTTTTAAGTAATAATTAATCGCAGTGTAAAAAATAACATACGTATAAGCTTAATATACAATTTATTATTAAATAATAATTAAAAAACTATGTTTAGGAATATTATAATAATATAAACTCGTGTTTAAAGTTAAAATATTATGTATTTGTATATTTATAGAGTTGATATACGCAGATTATTAAATTATTTGTTTATCAATCGGAGTGTGTACTCTACGATTGTATCAATTACAATGAACGTAAGCAAAATATTGAAACGAAGGTGTCATATGATGTAGACTTTGACCGGACTCGGCCAGTTTAATACTAGTTATACTACGAGTATATATTATAATGTATTAATGTATACGTCAAATTAGACGCACGCATTTATTGTACACAATATTATATGCACGCAAATATAAATAAGCCAGCGTGTTATCTATAATGTAGTTTTTTGTTTCAGCATATTATAATACGTATATTTTATGTATATGTGCAGACACTGTGCTCAATATGGCGGTATATTATTTTTCGTCAATAATATTATTTGCATAGATTAAATACAGTTTTGAGGCCACTGGTCAAAAATTGGGTTAAATTGTGATTGAGTGTGCACCTATAATTTTTACTGTAAATTATTAAATTATCATAATGATGGAATATAAATATATAATATAGACGCATATCAACTTATTTTATACAAGTAACAAGTATAAGTATAAAACATATTAATATACCTATATTATTATATTAGAGGTGGTTATAAATAAGGAATCCAATATGGCAATATGGCAATATGAATATTTATATGGACAATAAATGCTCGTATGCACTTATAATGATGTCATTGATAATTTCCAATATTGGTGCATTACTAAAATATTATTAAAATTTATTGTATTAATATCATAATATTCCTTACAACTTTATGCGTATTATTATTATTATTATTATTAATCGTACTTTATTCTTATTAACCAAATAAAATTCACATAGGTAAGAATGCACTTTTTAAATAATATTTTTCTGATTTTATTTCGAATATATTAAATAAGGTAATATTGAAAAATGTTCGTTTTACGTATATAACACTGTATGTCAACGTTAATTATATTAAATAATGCAAAAAAAAAAAAAAAGAAAAACTATTTTACATATCATAATCATGCCAAACAATCTAATTTATGAGTTTTTATTGACATCACGCAGAATCAAAAATAAATAAAATACTAATAAAACGTGTTTAAAATTTAAAAGGAGCTTATGATTGTATGAATAATATTATCAATTTATTATTTATTTCTTCGTTCAATGGCTTCTACTCATTCGGCATTCACGTGGTCGCATATCAATGTGTTTTCCAAGACATTATAAGGTTTATTACAATACAAAACACGAATTCATTTACGTCATAGCATAATATATAGGTATTGTCAACGAACTTTTGGATTAATTTAAAATATTTTTTTTTAAAGATAAAAATTATGGAATTATTATGGAAAATGTAACAATAATAGGCCCCAGGAGCGGCGGCGCTACACGAGTGCAAGGGTGGGCAAGTGCCCCCCCCCAACTTTTGATTTTGCCCCTTCATTTCCCCTCTATATAATTTAATATTGAATATTTTAATATTTAATTTAATATGAAAATACATTTTA
Organism: Tetraneura akinire; assembly: GCA_021307375.1. Lineage (NCBI taxonomy): Eukaryota > Metazoa > Arthropoda > Insecta > Hemiptera > Aphididae > Tetraneura > Tetraneura akinire. The sequence goes on along the minus strand of JAIUCT010000008.1, from coordinate 14,677,561 downwards.
AAATTTAAGTTGAACGTTTTATTAATTTGTTATTGACCTACGTGACTCGATCAACGTTGACAACGTGTAATTTTGGCGCGATTACAGGGAACGTGTGTACTTACTGTACTGTGTCATAATAATATAATATTTATATATTATTATATTAAATATAGGTATACCTATTAGAACATTTGTGATAATAATATAGTATGTATATTTTTTGATTATTTATTTAGAAATATATCGTATTATGTACAAAACATTCCCGAATATATAGTATATACCTATGTAGTAAATTAATGTGTGATCGAGTATTTACGTAAATGCCCTAGCAAAAAAACAAATTTTCCCCCGTGTCACCCCTTCCCCCCTCAATAAAAAATATCTGGCGCCACCACTGATAGGCCCATTATAGTATATTATATTTTTAACGCGTTTAAATAATTAGGTATATAAATAAAAAATATACATTATACAATAGAGTAATAGCCATATAAATAAATAAAAACCCAAGTCCACAAAAATTTACTTTTTATTTTAGTAAATACGTATTTCGATAACGATGTTATCATCTTCAGTACTAAACACAGTGAGAGATCAGTCTGTGTTTAGTACTGAAGATGATAACATCGTTATCGAAATACGTATTTACTAAAATAAAAAGTAAATTTTTTGTGGACTTGGGTTTTTATTTATTTATATAAAATATCCACAAGAACTCTTCTTATAAAATTTAATAGCCATATATTATTTAAGTACATTTACATTTAATAGCCCTAAAATAATGGGCGATATAACTTTAAGCTTAAGCTAATTTAGATTAAGTATACTTATATTATATATATATATGAGATATTGATATTTGATATATTATATAGAGAAAGAACACGTAACGTAAAAACTTTTAAACATAAATATGATATAAATTATAATATTACTAATAGGTAATAACTCACTAATAAAATTTAATAAAAATATAATCAAAGATGGACTATGATATAGTATAGGTAGTAATTAATATAAATAATTAAATACCAATATGCCGCGGCTTTATGCATACTCATGAATTCATGATAAATTATAATTATTATTTCAGTCGTTTAAAACTCAACAGACGTAATAATTTTTTATATTTTTAAAGATCATGATTTCCTATTGTAGATCAATGTTATGATAATTATATCATAATATATGCAGGATTGCAGCTTGCAGGACATTATTTTACAATAACTTTGCGTTAGAACTATTTAGGTAGCCTATATTTTTATTTCAAATTATATATATAAAAAAAAAAGAACTGATACTCCTACCGCAGGGATATAGGTGTGCAAATCATAGTATTTAATTAGAATTAGAATTTGAATGCAATGATAAACCATTGCATTCGAAAAAACGATTCTGAGCGAAGTTCAATCAGATAATGTATAGGCATTGATTAAATATATTGCCGTTTTTTCGTCATTTTTTCATCGTATTTTCTAACGCATAGGGTCAATTTTGAAAAATTCGAAAAATGACCTAAATAAAGTACCAAGAACATCCACTTTCCAACCGGAAATATATGCTATTCGTGAAAATTGGAGCATTATTTCGGGTAGTAAAAGTGTCTTGATACTTCATAAAAAAAAAAAAAAAAAAAAGGACACACATCATTGTAAAACCAATACATTCTTCGCTTCGCTCAGAATCTAAAAGAATACAAGAATAAAAGAATGTATTAATAACTATATAATATATAATTAATAATATATAATGTATTATATATATTTTATATTTAAATAATGTTATATTGACCATAATATGTTAATTTTATTTAAATTTATACTTTAAAATAATTTTTTCTATACAATATACCTCCCTCCTTTTATGTAGATAATATTTATCTAAGTCGACTATCGTTTAACACATTTTTTTTTTCATACAAAACCATTATTATAATTTAAAAATAGTTTAGTTAATTTTAAACAAATTAGGTAAATACATTTTGTATATAATATTATAATAACATAATTAGAGAGCAAAGTTTAAAATACCTATATATTATAATTTATAATAAAATTGTTACTAATAGATTTAGTTTAAAATAAGTCATTTGATATTGTTATTTTTAATTAAATCATCATATAAATAAATTATATATTATTCTAAATTCTAATATCATTTAATGTAGGTATTATTAAAACATTATTTAATCAAATAAAAACATAAAAATGTACCTACAACCTACTTGTAAATATACAAATAATAGATTATTCAAGTATTCCATATTATATATTATGTGTATAATTGTATTGTAATAAAATATAATATGTTAACTATAATCACAGATAAACTAATAATTTTTTATACATAATTATTTACAGAATATAAATTATACTAATAATAAATAATAATAATTAAGAACTTTAATAATTTACTATAAAACTTCATGATATATAATACATAATACCATAATACCTAATATTAGTATAATGATTAATAATATAAAATTAACATAAATTATTATTTTTAATATATGTATAATTATTAATTTATTATTTATTATTTATCATTGTTGTCATTGAGTCAAAAGAAATAAATTAGTTTTTAACAAGAAATGAGTTTTAACAATTACAATGAATTATTAAAATTGCCAATTAAATTAATTATAAATTTTTATTTTTTAGTAAACATTAATTATATTGATAATAAATAATAATTTATCAAAGCGTAAGAAAATATTGATATTAATTTTTTTTTTTTAATTAAACATAAAAATAAAAATTGTAGGTTATAAGTATTATTATTTTTGAATATTTGTCATTCATACTATACGATTATAAAATCATAAATTTATATAACATCATATGATAATAAATAATAATACATAACTTGAAAAAATCATGTTTCTCTTTATTTTAATTTATATTTTGTTTTAATATTATTTAATTTTCAAGGTGGTATCTCCCTCTATCATTTATATATTATAAAACATTATTATTATTATTATTATTATTATTATTATTATTATTATTATTAT
>JAIUCT010000008.1:14584803-14674550 GCA_021307375.1 Tetraneura akinire | reverse complement strand
ATTATTATTATTATTATTATTATTATTATTATTATTATTATTATTATTATTATTATTATTATTATTAAATATATAACCAATTATTTATTTTTCTAAAGAAAATTAATTTATATTTTTTCGCATATTAAAAGTAACAAAATATAAATAATAATAATAAACAATTTTATTTTATTAAAAACTACTCCTATAATGTTAGGTATATTCAAATTTATACGTAAAAAGTCCTTCCTCATAAAATAGTAGGTACAAATAAAACGTAAAAAAATGATTGACATAAATATCAAAACTAACTAAATATATACCTGGTATATTAGTTTCTATCTATATAATAATTGTATTAAATTTAAATTTCAAACAATAACGCTATAATATGTAAGTAGGTACCTACGTACCTAAATTGCTACATACGAGTATATAATAATTTATTAATCAGTAGACAATTAGACATTTTAAAAGTCATAATTTTTCATTACACATAAACACAGCGGTTCAATAGTTGAAAGGCATAAATACATTCCTATGCTATAGCTACAGCCCTACAGTTATGCAGAATCCAGTTAAATGTCTGCAATTTGTTGGTGGTAATTATAAAATATTAAAATATTCTTGCATCGATATTTAAAAATACATTTATTTTACTATAGACACTACACAAGTACACAATATAATAAATATGGATGACATAAATTATCAACATCGATTATAAAAATATCAAATATAAAAATATTATATATTATTAATTATTTTATTATAAAAACAAAAATAAAAACCAACGCGTACCCAACGTTGTGGTTACCGGATTTCAATATCTAAAATAATTTCAAGGCCCGAGTTTTTGTAGCAAACAGGCCAATAGATAAAAACCTAATAAATAGAATACACTATATACCAGCTATATATATTTATAATATTATAATATATAATATACACGATAGTGCGATTCGTATTATACTCGCATATTGTGTACCATACTAAAGTAGGTATACGGTATACCTATCAACTATCTAAAGGTCATGGAGCCGACCTCGACACCTCCGTTTCGTTTCACAAAAAAGACAATTCCCTTGTTGTGTTTCTGATGTTTTTTTCGTGTGTATAGTATATAATATACGAATATATAAGTAGGTATACATGTTATATTGAATTCAATACTTGAATAATAAATACGTCAGCACAACAATACGATTTCTGCTTTTTATATTTATAAGTACATAAAGTGTATTTATGGAAACATCAATATTGTACCTATATCATTTTTTCATATTTACTTTATCTATAATAATACCCAATCAATTCGATTTACCTAATAAAATAATTATGTACTCAAGTAGGAGTGTAATTCTCATACAGGTACACCAGGACATGGACGTAAGTATTGTTAATTGTTTATAAATATTATAGTACCTATATGTGATGGTAATCATTATAACCCGCTTAAATAATGGAAAAATTTTTATTAAGAAATTTTTTAATAAAAACTGTAATTCAACATAATATAATTTATATAGGAAAATTCAACGAAATATATATAATAAATACTTATGCAAGAACGAAAATGGTTGTATACGAGTATAGTATACCTATATATGAGTAAGTATTTATTACATACTGTACCCATATATTATATATATAATAATAGCCGCACAGATTTGTTATATCTTATATTATAAAATAATATTATAAATATAATGATAAGATATTGATTTACATAAAAAAAAAAGTTTTATTTTAGATTCTGAGCGAAGCGACTTTCTCAAAATTGACCCTATAAGCGGTAGAAAAAACGACGAAAAAATGAAGAAAAACTGTATTTTCACGAAAACTGAAATTTCGACGAATCGATTTCAATATTTGACGATAACTCGTGCAATTTTGAAGTTAGAGACTTGAAAATTGTTTTGGCTGTTCACATAGCTACTAAATATATGTGGTAAAATTTTTGAACCGTTTGGTTAATTTTTCTACAAAATATAGGACATTGAATAATTCGTAAAATTCTCGTTTTTTTTTTGTATATAATGTTTGATAAAATTGGCAATTTTTAGCATTAAGGTCTGAAAATTTTACTGAAGTATATTTATATATTAGTAGGTATTTTACTTAACATTAATTCAATATATTAGAAAAATCCCTAGTCTCAATTTTTTTTTTTATAGATTTTTAAAGTTGATATTTTTAGTTTAAACGAAAATATTATAAAAAGACGAAAAAACGGCATTCACAAAAACTATGGGTCTACGAGAGACGTGTGGTGTAGTCGGCGTAACATTCCTGAAAGCTACCTATAGGTGTTAAGCTCCGTAGCCAGGCATCGACAGCGAATGGGTGACCGCCGTTTTTTTTTTTATGTCTGAAGTCATCATATCAAAATATTAGAAAAATTCATAGTCTCAATATTTTTTATAGTTGTTGAAAATTGATATTTTTATTTTTTTGTTCTTATGTCTGAAGATACTTTTACTATCCGAAATAATGGTCTGATTTTCACGAATATAGCATATGTTTCCGGTAGGAAAGTGAATGTTCTTGGCACTTTATTTAGGTAATTTTTCGAATTTCTCAAAATTGACCCTTGCGTTAGAAAAAACGACGAAAAAACAGCAATCTGCAATTTATTTAATCAATACCTACATTATATGCCTGAACTTCTCTCAGAATCGTTTTTTCGAATGCAATGGTTTGTCATGGCATTCAAATTCTAATTAAAATTAAATAGGTACCTACTATGATTTGCACCCCTATATCCCTGCGGCAGGAGTATCAGTTTTTCTATGTAGTTCTCTAGTACCTAATGTATTATGTATGTGAAGAACTATTTGGTATCTTTTCTAATGTGTTAAAATATATTATTATAGATGTATTTAGGAATTTTGCGACCAAGGTAAGAAAAAAAACGCCTCTTCCCAACCTAAATTTTTTTAGCAATAATAAATACCTACCTATATAATATGTAAAAAAAAAAATTATCGCCCGGGAACCTAAAAGCTCTCTCCTAAATACGTCGCTGTATATTATATTTTTATGTACATTGTAGTATTGTACATATAGGTACCTATATGGCTATAAAATAAACCTAGTCAACAATTTTATAATAATAAATTATTTTAAATTAAATAAGAAATAAACATAGGTACTACATATATTGCAGTTGTTTTAAATTTATATTATATATTATTAAATCAAATATTTATTTACTATATATAAAGTGCCTGCTAGATATTAAATAATTTTATAATTTATAAAAATAAAATAGTTATGTAGTAAATTTTTAATCTATGATGTATCCAAAACTTATTATATTTTAAACACAGAATATAGGCTAGGTACCTATAGTGATATCTATATTGTATTAGCTATTAGCATATCTATAATAGTGCTATTTACTGGGAAAAGAATATTCGTATATTATAGATTTTACTATAATAGAATAGATATAGAAAATAGATATAGAATAGATATAGAATAGATATAGAATAGATATTTTTAATTTAATGAAAATAATATAAAGATAAATTTAGCTCTTGGATTTTTTAATTGGTCATAATTCCAGATCAACTAACCTAAATAAATATTAGGTTTATCACCCCTTAATACCTACCTTAATTAAAAAATAATTATTTTCTAATAGTCATTCAATTTAATAAAACAAAAACAAGCATTTTTTTAGTTTTAAATTCTAAAATAAGTAGAAAATGTAAATAGGAATGTACCTATATATTATTATAATTGAAATATATATATTAGGTACATTGCTATTACTTATGGGTAATTGTAGTTATCGTCGACCATTGTCATTATTGCTAAGCCGTAATCGTGATCATGATGATCATCACTCAACAATAATAATATGGTGTTGAATATTTTGATTAAAATTATTTCATTATAGCGTTAATTAATCATTAACACATTAACTAATTAATTATTATTAATGTCTAACTACAATAAATATGCAATAATATTAAATTAATTAATTTGTTACCTACGTTAAATGTCTTATGTTACACCTACCAACATTAAAAATTATTTTCAAATCATAATAAAAAAAATTCATGAATAAGCTACTGTAAGGAAACTAATTCTAATACCTATATATTATTAAATCATCAATAAAATCAATGTTAGATATTAATATTACATTATGTATACCTAGGTAGTAGGTACTTTTGTCTATATTGTGTGAATAGTACAATACAAAAGAAAAAAAATATAATAATAAAGTAAAAGATATAATTATGCAATAAAAATGATTAATTGTAACATTTTTAAAATTATTTACCTCCTATATATTATATTATAACTATTAATACACCTACGACCTACCTATCATGTATTTATAATACATTTAAACGGTAGTCAAAAATCATACATTCCGACTATTTATAGTAATTAGTAACCAATAAGTTATTAGAATAATTAGTTCATAATAATAAATTCATTATGATTATAACTAATGCCTATTAAATTGTATATAATTATCATATCTTCATATCGAATTAGATATTTCCGATTTGTTTAAAGTTCTAACTAAATTTTTGTGTTCAATAATAATTTTGTTCAAACTTACCTATAATTTTTTATTAACGAATAATAATTGTCAATGCAGCGATTCACAACTTTCTAAGAATGATGATAAACAAATATTAAGTCTCAGACGTAGGAAGCAATATAACATACTTGTATTTATTATTATTTCGTGTATTAATACACACGAATTACATTTACACCACTCGAGCACTTAAAAATCACTTTCCGACTGCCACGAGGCCTCGGCAAACACTGAATTGTTTACTGTTGGCCGGTCGGCGATATTATACAATTTATTATACTCGCTGCATCCTCTCCTCTATTACATGAACTTCAATATAGAAGTGTGGCTGACCTTGATAACTGCTTTTGGTCGATCTAACTCGCGACATTAGATGAGATGTTTGAATGTTTCTACCTTTTATTCACAAGTTGAAATCCGTTGCATTTTTTTAAGCGATTTAATTTAAAGTAATATCGAATAAATATTTGTTTAGATTTTATTGACATTTAACAAATAAAAACGTAGAAAATTTTGTTCATATATCATATTAAATCTAAAATACAATTTATAAAAGTAAGATTAATTTTATAATATTATTGGTAAGTGGTAACAGCAACATGCATAAAAATTAATTAAACACAACATATTATAATAGTTTAATAGTATAGTTTTTAGTATAATAGTTTCAAGTTTAAATAGAAAATATATATTATCAAATAAAATAACATCGTAGGTCATATTATAAACTCTTAAGTGTAACAAGCATATCTAGTAAATAACAAGAAAAAACAGAAAAAATAATAATAATAATAATAATAAAGGCACATAAAATGACTAAAATAATTAAGATGAAATATTTAAAGTTTATTGTAGGTACACGTACAGTATAACACTGAATTATTCAGTGGAATGCCGCTTTCTTCGTTCGACTATCCATGCAAATAATACACGTAGTTTCCAATCCATCCATAGGTATACATTCTTCGTGAAACACGTGTTGACAATAGAATATTAATGCGTTGCCTGCATGATCTTGGCCGATAATACACTTCTGACAAGCACTGCACACATGTTGATCATCTACACTGCATCCTTTTCTCCTCACGTTGAAAAGTTTTTCGTGTAAATCAAAACAATCGGATACGACGATTTTAGTGCATCCTTCTTCCACGGACACTTGTAAATTGTAATCAGTCATCATTTTAACCAATGCATTCTTCAATCCGGGTATTTTGGTGTGTTTACCTATTCTACGTATCAGAATTCTCGGATCAACGTAAGTGCCGATTTTTTGTAACAGAACTTTGAGAAAATTTGGTTGATCCAGAGATAAACTAATCAAGTCATGCCATAATTCGGTATCATTTTGGTCTTTACAGAATTCAATGGCTTGCTCAATGTCACCTAATTGTGACATGACGAGATTTAATGCATCTTTAGTATTACCCATACGGCCTAACAAATACACCATTTCAGGATAATATTCCAAGCGTGTACATATCTCCAATGCTTTTGCAATAGAATAGTTATCGCTTCGTTTGAGCAGCGGTAAAAGTTTTTCACGGGCAAATTCTGCGTACAACAATACCAAATCTTTATGCAAATTAAGTTTAGCCAACATTCGTGTATCTTTATTTTCTAAAGCGTCTAAATAAATATATAAATATTGTTTATTGTTTTGCAACTTCGACACTGCTACGTCGATAGGTATAGTATCCTTATCTAAAAGTATTTTTATTGTTTGTTCGCAATCCAGTTGCATAAGATCCTCAATCATGTTGTGTATTAATAGATACAAATTGTATTTACTAATTAACTGAAATATTCCTTTGTGATTAAGTTTTAAGTATGCTCCTAATGCTTTATCAAATTTACCGGAATGGGTATATAGAATAGCTAGAGCTTCTAAAAGTTCTGAACTTGATTGTATAATTAAATGTTCAATTAACGCATTTGTAACTGCAGACACATTATATAGTAACGGTGACCACTGTTTTACAATTTTTAAAAATCCTTCAGGTTCCAGTTTCAAATATTCGTATAATACCATTTCATAAATGTGAGGATCTAGAGTTACTTCACCTCTAGGTATATAATTACTTACTTGACGAAGCTGATGTACTTGTGCAAATTTAAAAATTTCTTCTTGCCAAAGTTTTTTATCATTCCCAAAAAGTTTAGCAGTTAACTGACCGGCCTCCGCATACTGTTCCATAAATAATAAATGGTCTAAAAATTTTTTACCAACAGATAATCGAGAATTCCTATTTAAAACTATGTTTTTCGAATTTACAATTTCCATAGCTTCAGCATATTTGTTATGTTCCATAAGCCATTCGATTCTATCATCTGCATCACACGGATTTGCCACTACTAAATCTTTTGGACTAACTATAACGAAATTATTTTCCACTACTAAACTTTCCAGCGCATAATTATTACAACCAAAATCTTGAAAACCACGTAAAGACAAGTTATCGGTACATAGTTCAATATACTTAGATTCTTTAGCTTCGACTACGTAAAGTTGAGGTCTCATTGCTTTTCCATTTTCGTCTTTTTCTTTTGAATAACATAATATTACTAATTGATTATGATCAAGTGGTCCAATACCAGAAATAAAATAATCTATACGAAACATAGAAAGTGGTTCTACTATATATTCAGGAACATCTTTAAGTCTTTGCAGTCGACGTTTTACCCCACAAATTCTTACTGTGTCAACCCAACCGACAAGTAATGTACCACTGTCTTTCCACGTCAAATTACATCTATAAGTACTAGGTAATATATTGTTTCGTTTATCCCATTTAATAAGACCTAGTGAACATCTAGATATTATATCATATACTCTTAGGCCTATATTTGAAGCCCAAGCTACAAAACGGTTATGCCATCTCATATTATGAACTACGCCTTCTACATCACATAAAACTACAGATTTTGTACGTCCAAGAAAAGTTCGTTCATGTAGCATAAGACGATCATCACCAGTAATGAAACGACGATAATTTCCAGATTTATGATATAATGGATCTATTGCAACAGATTTAACACAACGGCCTAATGATACTTCTTGAGCATCTTCTGTTGTATAAAGACCATAAATAAATACATTTCCATCATCAGAACATGTAGCAATAAATTCACCACGACTGTCTATACTTATTTGATTAACAGCTACTGTATGTGGACGTAATTGTCGATTATTTACAATATTACCTTCAAAATCCAACAAATGAATAGAACCCCAATTAGTGCCTATGCACATGAATTTTGGATGGGCAGCAAGATAACTAACTCCATCTTTAGTTAAAATTGTTTGAACATCATTAGTAAGACGAACATATTTAAGTTTTGGTTCAACTTCTTCAACTATTTCAACATCAGATTTTTCATCTGATTGATTCATCATTTTTGAAACTTTATCTAAAATAAAATAAATAGGTATACATATATTATTATATGTCATATAATTGGTATTTTTGTTCATATTTATTCAAATAATATAAAATAAAGAGTTTTCGATTTTTTAACTCTCTTGTATATAATATAATATACATATATTTTATATACTATTATATTTTAATATAATTAAAAGTTTCATAATTAAATATTTTAAAGATACAGAATGAAAACTTTCCAAATGGCAAACATTAATATTTATTATTTATATACCTACTTTATTACATATTTACAGTAAAAATAGAACATGTTCTTATATAACGTTAAATCATTAACTAGTTATTATTTAATTTAATGATAAATTTTAATTTAATTTTTAACTTAAACATAAAACATTTTATTAGCCCTCATTTAAAACACCATCATGAGGGATAGAGAAAGTGTTTAATTAATTCAGATAATAATTAATTACTTTGTTTTTAAGTCTACACCTATTAAAATATTGGACAGTTGTTTTAAACCAACCAAGGTAGTAAGTTATTTTTAAAAAAAAACTATTGTTAAATTTAAAAATGGGATTAATTTTATTAGTTTATTTGGTAAGTAAATACAATTTAATACATTATTTTAATTAATTATGATAATTTCATAAAATAGATTTATTTTTATATTACCTTCTTAATAAGTTTAAATTAAGGAAACTATGACACACATTTAATCAATCAAAAATAATAAATAATTATAGAAACAATTATATTACATTCTAGTTCCTTTTTAATCGTGTCAGTCCTTCCAAAAACACTAACCATAATATATTATATTCTTACTGACATTTAAAAATAATAAATAATATTAATATGATAAATTATTTTCAAAAAATAATTCTAAGTTGAGTTCAATTGCATATTTTTATTAATTTCCTATTGTACTTAAAGTAATTTATATATTTTATATAATATTAATTATACCAACAAAAGTATTTGAATGCTTGTTATAGTTAAATTAATTATAAAGATCTCAAGTGTCCATTACAAAAATGTATTACAATATAATATATATATCTGATAAATAAGTAATTATTATAAAATGTTCAACTTAAACTATTTAAGATTTGTATGCATTATAATTTATAATTATTTAACATAATAAAATGTTATAAACATGTTTTATTTCTTCAATTTCTTAACTTCTATAATAACTTATTGTATAAAATGTTAACTGATAATTTGTATAATATTTCATATCTATTATTAGTAGCGAGACATGAAAGTGATATTGGTATTGACTGGTATTAAATTTTCTATGTAAATTTTAATAAATATTATTTTAAAAAAAATTAATTATTTGCAAATGATTAAGTTTTATAATAATTGTAATATTTTAACTAAAAATTTAAATCATATACCTAATTAACAAAATAATTATAATAAATTTTGACTAAAAAATTATTTTTTAAACAAAAATTTTTTTATATATAATATATATATATATTATATATTAATAATATATATTTAATATAAATTATTTAAATATTTTTTAAATATTTATATATCTGTGAATTTTGATACCTAGTTATATTTGAGGAAAATTAGAATAATTACTTTAAGTATCATTTTGGATAGAAATGGTAAGATTTCACAATACATAATAGGTACAAAAAAAATCATAAATTTATAATGAATAAAAGTAGTAACACTTATAGCTACACTCAAAATTCAGAATATAAGAAAATAAAAATAATTTAACCATCTATACACAGACTACCATCAATTTAATAATGTATCACTTGATAAATAAAAATTTATTTATATTTTAATATTCACATATTAAATTATTATATAATTTAACAGATGCTAAATATAAACTAAAGCCTAAATTACCTAATTATACTTATATTATACATTTATATCTATTTAAAATTTAATAATTATGTAGCATTTTATTTCTTTGTCTTATTATGTAATATAATAAAAAAAACATTTTAATATTTTATAGTGATCTGTGATTACATATTAACAATATAATATAATTTTTAAATTTTTAATATAAAACATTGCATGTTTGAGAAAGTATCTGAATAAATAATATAGGTGGTATCTAGGCATTTTGAATTAGTCTGCAAAAATTAAAATACTTAGGTATTTTAGAATATTCTTTACAAATAATGATAATAAATTTATTATTTTAATTAAATTTTAATTATAATTAAAGGTAAGTAATTATTAGGTAGGTATAAACACAAATATTTTTTACTTTCTTAAAAAGTGGCAACATCAAAAAAGATATTTAAAAAGCTTGATGACAACCAATTATTTAATACTTACACATTTAATACTAATACCTACTTAATAAATAACATTAAATAAGGATATATTTACCCACAGGTAATAACAACTATTATCACCGTAGCAAATAGCATACATCTACAAAATGAATCAAGTAGATTATCAAAATCAATTTTTTATCCTAAATCCAAAACCCAATCTACTGTAAATCATTACTCAACTGGATTACAAAATTCATTTGGTGTTTCCGGAAATGTTGGAATCGGAATTCATTTTGGTGGTGGTTACCGAATTAAAAATAGCAATGGAAAAGATGATCAACTAATTGTGCATAATAAAATGTATGATAAATATTTGGGAACTAGTTTTGGTTTTGGTTCATTAGGAAGTATTAACAAGGGTCATATAAACGATGTTGAACAATCAAATGAAGATCAAAATGGTATATTTCAAGATGAATCAGATCAAGATTCCAATAATGAAACAATTTCAACAATAACAGAAAAACCAAAGCCAGGAGTTTTCAGAAAAATTAGCGACTATTGGTCTGGTGAACATACAGAACCTAAAGGTGATTATACAAACAACGGAATATTTAAATGGAACATACAAAAATTTAAAAATAAGAATAACATTGGAACACCTAGGTAATAAATGTAATATAAGTCAACCTCAACACCATTAATAATGCTTAATACTTACTTCATGTATTAGGTTTGATTTAATAACACAGCAATTTTTGTAGAATTAAATAGTGCATAGTTTGTATAATATTTTAAAATATACTTTTTTTTGTATACTCTACACGAATACAATTTGTTCAATTTATAAAGTTACAAAAATATAATGTTAAACTTCATCACAATAGAAATAATCTTTATTTTTTAAAAACACTTTTGAAGTTGATAACTGATAACGGATTACTACAATCAAGGTGGACATATCCACCTTGACTACAATATTATTGTTATAATCAATAATAATAGACCACATAATGACCACTGACCACAGCCAATATAAGAGACATAATCATTATGTAATGGTGTACATATATATTGTATAATATGTAATAATATGTATTATCATTTTTTATCATTGATTTTGTATATTATAAAATCAAGGGTATTATGTATATCGTGTATTTTTTAAATTTCATAAATATATCAACTATCAATTTATACCATAGACATAGAGTAAGAATACCTATAAACATGACTATACATATACATGACTACATAAACATAGTACATCCAATATATTCTAAATGATAATAATCATAAATAGATTATAAATTATAATTAATAATTATATTTATAATTGATTAAAAATAAAATATTTTTATTATATAAATAACGAAGTTTACAATGTTAGTTGTTAAACTATTTATTAAATACGTTTCAGTGTAAAACAAAATGTAATACAATTTATATGACTAGGGCAGTTTTCGTAGATTTTGTAAAAAATAAATTAATATAACACTATAAGATGCAACTTTAATATTATAATATTGATTGATTTTAAATACCCTGTTGGTTATTAAGAATAGGTAATACCATTGATTATACAATACTTTAATCAATGTTAATTATTTAATATTTAAGATTCCGTTGATTATACAAAAATTTTAAATGAAAATCTTGAAATCTCATATAAAATATATAGGTATTAATTTAAAGTAATAGCATTTTCAATAATAATAAAAACATTTTCATTAACATCTATTAAACATTATAATATATTAATATTGTATAATAATAAAGATAATTTAAAGTAAAAAATGTTTTGTTGTAAATGACAAGAGGAAAATCTATTATAATCATAACAAATATGCATAGGCGGCACTTGGTAGAATTTAACAGGGGTGCAAAAACTACCCTTGGGATTTCTTTAAAATATCTAATAAATATATTACCAATATAACGAAAATATAAAAATACTAATGTTTTTAATTATATTATATTATCTAAGCATAAGCAATTATCAAATTATCTACATCAATACAATTAAATAAATCTAATTAGGCAAGAATAATAATAATAAACAATTTTATAAAAACATACTATGGAAATTCAAAATGCATTTTTACATTTTATATTTGTAGTGCTCTAAAATACACTAGGAGTTTGCTATATAGCAATATATATTATAAGATTCAATTAAATATTTTTGTCTGTGGGGGCAAAATGATACTTCAGCCCCTTCAAAATAATTATCATGGGTGCAACTGCATCCTCATGCCCCCCTCACCAAATGCCGCCACTGCAAATATGGCTAGGTATTGATAATTTTTTAAACACAGAATGAAATCAAGGGATTTATTGAACTTGCTTCACCAAATTTGTTAATAAAAGAAAATAATTTTAAAAATTAAAATATTTTTACCTAACCAAACAAACAAATTAATTAATTTTTCTTTTGTTATTCATTTATAATTACATTATATAAATGATCAAATTTTATAAATAATATATATAATTTAATGTTATTGAATATTATCAAAAACTTGGTAATAAATATTTAATAGTATTTACTTTTCTTTAATTAGCTGATTGTATGAGTTTTAAATTTTCTGCTAGTCTCAAACATTTTTCAGCCATTTCTCTAATGTCTTTTTTATTATCGCCATCTATTATTGACAGTGCCATTAATACTTCCATAATGTCAGTAGCAAAAATTTTATGTGCAATTTCTTTGTCTGCATCTATTAAACTATGGGCAATTACCAAAGCTCTATGCTGCATTGCATTGCTAGGATGTGCTAATAATTCCTTTAATGATTCTTCCCAATTGTTAAATGTCATTAATTTCTTACAACACGGTACACTGTTTGATACAGCTATTGCAACTGCACCAGTTGCAGCTAACGATGTATCTTCGTCCTCTTCCCCACACAACAAGAATAACATTTTTAATTTATCATTTTCACCTTCAAAGATCTTAATAACTTCATGAGACATCATGAGATTAGTAAAACATTGAGCAGATGCTCTCCTAAGCATTTGATGTTCTTCAAATAAATAACTCTCAATTAATTGCATTCCACCTGTGTCTAATATTTTTTTACGAACTCTCTCATTCACGGACGCCATATTACAAAGAGCCATCATTGCCTCAAAATTTTCCAAAGCTGAACAATCTGGATGCAATAGACTAAGAAATGGGCGTATAGATTCTAAGCAACGTTGTTCTTTAAATGAAACTTCTGGATTAATTGAAATGCCTATTCTGGCAAGAGCCTGAGCTGCTTGTATTTTTCCTTTAGACGTACCTGAATGAGCAAGTTCTAAGAGAGCTTTTATACCTCCTAATTTGGCTACTTCTCCTCTAATTTCAGGTAAAACACAAATAGCATTAAATAAACGTGATATAAGTTCTTTGATATTTAAACTTTCGGTTTTGGATAGCTGTACAAGAACAGTAATAACACCATACTTACATAATAATATTATTCTCTTATTAACAAAGTCAACATCATCTAATTCGTGGTCTTCGGGTACATGGCATTTAGAGAATTTAGCAAGTTCAATCATTTCAGGTATAACCTCTTGTTTTTCGTATGCATTACATAAATTAACAAATATTGATACTAAAGCATACATTGCAGATGTTTTTTCTGATTTTGCTAGACCCATTATAGCTACTAAAGCTGCTTGATCTTCAATTAGCTTTTCTTTAACTTCAGCGTCTAATGTTAAATATGATAACCCTTCTACTGCCCATCTTTTTGTATCTGGTTTGGTATTAGGATGTATTAAAAATCTACGACATGCTTCAGCTAATTTTAGTGTAGAACCTTCAGAAAATGGACGTATAGAAGCATCAGTTCCACCACTACTGCCAAGTTTACACAAACCAACTAATGCACGAATACGAATATCATCTTCACCGCTCTTGTATAGATTCTTTAATATTTGTGTTCCTTGTTTTACAATTGGTGTAATCTTACTTTTCTTTGATGTAGCAGCAATAATACATTCACAAGCAATTTTTTGCTGGACTTTATCATTTGTTGTAGCCATAGCAAGAATCATTTCAATAATTCCTACAATAAAAACCCCATAAATTTTAATATTTATAAATGATAAACTAAAAATAAAAAAAAATAAAAATAATTAATACAATTAATATTTTAAACATACCATCTCTTGATATAATTGAATTTCCTACATCAATTGGACCCATAAGTAGTACTGTTATAGTAGATACAGCTCGAACTTTTGATTCTATATCTGGATCTAAAAGCATTTCTTTAAGAAATTCATCTACAGCAATCATATATTTTTCCCGAGATTTGTCACAAGTCATATTATCATAAATTCTAGATAAACAAACTGAAACATTTGTATGTGAATACTCAGTAATTTCCATTTTTGATTCATATCTGGTTTCAAGAAGTTCTGCAGCTACTTCTAATAACCTCTGTAATCCCTTCATATCGATTAAACGTTCAGCCCAATTGATATTGTTAAAGTGAATATTTCTGGTCAAAATTTCTATAATAGAATCGCGTGCAAACTTATTAATTGAATGACGATCTACAGAGCAAACTAAACAAGTTAAAATGGCATCTATTTCTTTAGAGTTCTTAATACACTTTTCTTCATTTGGTGAACTATCTAATGTATTAGACATTCCTGTTAAACTATTAAGTGCTTCTTGTATAATATATGTAACACCATTTATTTCATTTTGATTTTCTGTATTTAATGTGTCTATAAACCAAGGAACACCTAAATCTATTAATACTTGCTTAGTGCGAGATTCATCATTTTTACATAGTTGACCAATTATTCTCAGAGCATTTAAACGTACATCAACATTTTGATCATTCTTCAAGATAGCTTTAATTTTATTTATTACACCAGATTTTAATAAACCAAGACATCCACTATTTGATTCTTTGGATAAAACTAGTAAATTTTTAATTGCTGTAATACGTTTTTCTGTATTTTCTTCTATAGTAAATGCATATTTGAACATACTTTCAATTTTGTTGGATAGCTGAGCATTTTCTCTTACTTTTTCTTGTACAATTGGATGTAATTTTGATAATATAGGTTGTATTTCTTTATTTGTCGGATCAGACAATAGACATTGTTTGCCATCAACATAAGCTTCTTCATACTTTCCAAGTTGTTCATAGGCACAACAACGTCGAAACAAGGATTTAGGATCATTGGCAACTATGTCTAATGAAGCGCTACAATCACGAATTGTATTTTCAAATTCACCCAATTTATTATAAACAGCAGCTCGATTTTTATACAAGATAGATTTGTCACGATTATTTTCTTTGAGTAAGTTTAATGCAGAAGTATAACATTGTAAAGCTTTTAGCCAGTCTCCGGTTTTGAATGCTACATTACCTTGTTCTTTTAATGTATTTACATCACTTTCAGTATCTTCAGGCATTTTAACATAAAATTCAGACTGTAAATTTACACAATTTAATACTTAATTATTGAAAAAGTAGTTAAAATAAATTAAATAGATCACAGACAATGAACAAAAATAAGCTTAGTAAAGTGAGTTTTGGATTAATGCCAAAATCTTGGATTCTAAAAGAACTAGAAGATTCTGGAATTTAACACATTTTTGAATTTTATTCAAGTATTCATAAACTACGTTATCACAATAACACATGATAAACTGATTAATGCTTATCGTTATCAATATTATAATAAAAATATATTATTTACATTTTTAGTTTTATTACCATGATTTCCATTTTACAAGAATATATTTAATACACAGATTTAAATCCTCACCCATGGTTCATACAAAATTGTATAAAAATTTATAGTAGTATGTATGGCTATTTTTTTTTATAGTATTCCTTTTATCTATATTCTTTATTATATATTATGCATGGAAATAAACAAAAATGATTAAATATTCAAATACAGGTAAAGTATTAGTATATTTTCAAATTCATCACAGAATAATGTTATTACTTAATAAATATTAAAATAAAAAAAAAAAAAAATACATTTCATGTCTTTGTCATTAGGTTCAGCATAATTGCAATTGACAGCTTGATGTACAAAACATCAATATTATTAAGAATGAAATTAACTACTCATTCTTAAAATATAAATTATAATTGTATTATATAATAAATTGGAGAAATCAGACCAACTCAATTCTTAAAAATCATTTAAAATTATATTCCATAAAGAATATTTTTTATTAGAATAAAAAACTGTGAAATCGAATAAAAAAAATGATTTAAATGTATTATTAAATATGTTAATATTATTTAATTAATAATAAATTAAAATGGAATTCACAAAATATTTAAGATATTTACTAATTTCTTTTTTCTTTTTAATTACAACATAATATTTTAGTACATTTTACCAAATATGTCAGATATTAAGTAAATATATAAATTTATATATATATATATAAAAAAAAAAAAACACAAAATAATCTTTTTAAATTTGTTCATTAGGAATAAAATTTTTAAAAATATTTAAAAAATAAAGATACCATCCATTCATTGAGGTAACTATATAAATCATAACAAGACACATTGCTCTTGAAGTAGGGAAATATTATAGGACTACATAAAATTTCACTACAAACTAACTTAAAATTTAGTTATTTACAATATTATTCCTAACCTTAACAATATTATCAAACTATCTTAATACTATTGAGATATTACACTTTAAAATTTATGTTCTAAATTTTAGTAACAAAAAAAAAAAATATATATATAAATATATTTATATATATAAAAAATTAGAGAACATTCTTCAGCATTTTAATTAAATTATAAATGATAAATTTTAGTCTTATTATTAAATTTTAGATTCTAATTAACAAATAAAAACTGATCATTTTTTATAACTTTAGCATTATAAAACATGTGTGCGTAATATAAAATTTACATTAAGAACCAAATATCTGCACTCTCTAAACAGTAAAGACTATAAATAAATAATTATATATGAATTAGTTTTTTATACTTAAAATTATATAATATTATATTACTAGTATTAATTACAAATAATATTAAAATCAATAAAATACCAGTCTAGCACACTAAAGAAATGGAAAATTATTATAATTTTGCAAGCATAATATAAAATACTGTTAAAAATTATTACTATATAAACGTTGTTTGACACCCCAAAAAATAATTTGATCTGTTAATAATTAATTATAATAAGTTTAAAAAAAAGTTTATGTATACTAGGGTAGTTTTTAAGTAGTATATTCATATATTAAGGGATAAAAATATAAAAAGAGACTAGGGTTAAGGAAAATATAAACTACAAAAAGAAATCTATAAGATGAGCTTAATTTTTTACAAATATAAAGAACAAAATTTTATTACTTTATTAATAATTAACTGTTACTTAACGTTGTTTAAAAAAAGACCTCTTTTTAATAATCTTTAAATAATAATAAAAATAACATTTGTAATGAATCAAAAATTGTTGTCAGTTTAGCTGATATGGCCAACATTTTGAAATAAAATTAAATATTACAGAAACAATTTTAATGAAGAATTATATTTTTCAGAAATTTAAATAAAATAATCACTTAAATTTAGATCATATTATATCTATTGAAAGTAGTTTTATCAATTTAAAATATTATGTATAACTTATAAATTAGAAACGTGTTCTTCTGTCTTTTCTGCATCTGAACCTAGATCTTGTTTTAGGGCTTCAACACATGATTTTGGTATCAATGTACCTATAAGATAATATTTTTCTCTATATCTATATACTTTATAATGAAAAACATCTAGCCAAATAAAATAACTTACCAACTATTTTTACTCCTTCTGCAGTCTTTAATCTGACAACTTGCATTTTGTGATGGGAACCTGTTCGAGCTAACAATACGTTTTCTATTCTACTCCATACACTCAATACTGAACCAGATAAAACATTGTAGGTACGACGTCTCAATCCAACTTCACAGTCTTGACCAACAGTAACAAGTTTGCAGTTACCACGCCTTAATAAAATATATACAAATTTTATTTCATTCTATTAAATTATTTTATTAATAGCAAGTAAACAAAAATTACCAATAGGCATGTGAACAAACAGTTTCAGATGAATCATACTGTTCTTTCCAATGTTTTTCTGCTTTATCTGTCTCTACTTTATAATATTTCTTTTCAAGTTCACTTAATGATTCTTGTCTTAACTATAAAATAAATAAAAATATAACATTTACTTATATGTAGTTTAAATAGTAAATGAGGATTTTACACAAGTTTTTTAATTATAATATATTAATAATTAATTTATACTTAAATTTTATAAAATTTATATTATTAGTTATCAATAATAATAGTATTTTTAATACCTGTAATCCAGTATTAGGACGGAATATGGTAAACATAATATCTTTCTTAGATGGTGATTTTGTGGTTTCCCCCTTTTTATTAGCATTATTATCAGCCAGCAATGCAAGTACAGCTGTACTTTTGTTATTCCTTATCTAAATAATGAATAATTATATTAAATAATACTAATAGTAAATTTAATTGATTTTGTTTTATAACAAAATTTAATTAATTTATCATTAAATTTACCTGGTGGGAAAGATAAAATCCTTCATTGTTAGTTGATTTAGCTTCAGCTGACCGTTCTACAGCTTCATCCCAACTCATACCTCTTTCAACATGAACAATATGTAGTTCAGTAGTAGCTTGGCCAGTGGCATGTTTTCTAAGGAACTTATACAATTTTACTCTTTTAACGTTTTCTCCTGCTGTACCAAGATCTAAATACAAAAATATGAAGAAAATTAAATAAATTATATCAAAAATAAATAATATTAAAATAATTTTAATATTTTTTATATAATTGTCAGTGATGTATTTACATGCAGACGGCATTATAAATACTTCCTAAAGCAAAATATTTCTAGGGGCACAAATTTAAAATGATATATTTCTTACTTTAAAAGATACTTTTAAAGTTGTTAATATTATTATTGTAAAATTATAAGAAATTATGTTATTTACGAGTAGGACATTTTTTTAGATGTTGAGCGAATTGAAAAATGTATTGATTTTACAATATCTTTTTTTTTTTTTTTTTATGTATGAACACTTAATCTACCCCAAATAATGCTCTGATATTTATGAATAACATATGTTTTCAGTTGGAAAATGGATGTAGTTGGTAGTATTGGTACTTTATTAAGGTAATTTTACAAATTTCTCAAAATTGATTCTATGTGATAGAAAAAAAAAAATATGATGAAAAAACAGTATTTTTCAGGAAAACTGAAATTTTGACGAATTTGATTTCAATATTACATGATAACTTAGGTAATTTTGAATTTAGGCTTGAACATTTTTTTATTGAGTGTTCACATAGGTTCTACATATGTGATAAAATTTTGGAACTGTTACATAATTTTTTTACAAAATATAGAGCTTTGAATATTTCCTAAAATTCTCGTTTTTATGATGAAATTGGCAAATTTGACCAATTTTGGGTTTTAAGGTCTGAAAAATTTTACTGATGTATACTCGCGTATTATTTAACATGATATTCAAATATTAGAAAACTCCAATGTCCAATTTTTTTTTTTAGCTATTTAAAGTTGAAATTTTTAGTGTAATTGAAAATGTTAGGATACATAAGTATTCTTTTTATTATTTCCTAATACTCTTAAGCAAGGGAAAGGATATCGGTGTGGAAAGGATGCAGGTGTTAAGAGGTTAATGTTGAATTTTGATTAACATTTGAATGCTAAATTATAAATCATATTTATTTTTACGATTCTGAGTGTACTGTCAAATTTGGGTATTTAGGTGACTCATCTAGGATTTTAAGATAAATTATTTATATTGAACGTAGACTGATAAAAGTAAAAATTTTAATAAATATAATATACATTATCTGATGAACTTTGCTCAAAATAGTTTTCACGAATGTAATGATTTATCATTGCATTCAAATGTTAATCAAAAAAATTCAACACTATCCTCTTTACACCTGTAACCCTTCCATACCATTATCCCTTCCCTTGGTTTTTTTAAATTTGAAATAACAAATAAAAGTAAATACTTGACAAAGTCAGGTTTATATATATTTTATGACAACTTATTTTATTTAAAATTTCATATGTTTAACATACACCCAATTATAACTTATATATTAGTAAAATTAAGACATTTTCACATTTCTAAAAATTGTAAATATATAAATAGCACCTGATTACCAACCACTAATAAATATTAAGAGTACATCTAAAAATTAAATTAATGCAAATTGTATTAATTTAATTAATGCATTAAAATGAAGTGTTGATAAATGACAAGATATTTAAAATTTATAATGAAAAATAAGTACATACCTAAAATTCCCAAATCAAAGCGACCAGACTTCTTGGCTTGTGTAATAATATGGTGTAACACATCAGTGAAATATTTGAAAAGTCTGTTTTGAAGTTCAACTGGCATACCAAGGATACGATTTAGGAACTTGCTTATATTGTTGTAATCCTTGTCCAATGTTAAGTTACCAGGACTAGCTTCATTATTAATTATCATACCAACGCCTACTAGTGCACCACCAACATCTAAATGTTTAAAATTTTTAATTACACATATAAATAAATTTCCTAAGATTAATTTACAAAATATTTACTTAATATTAATTTGTGTTCTCACTATGGACATAAGAAATGATTGGAAAACCAATTAAAATTTAATTATGAAAATGTAAAATTATAGATTAATTTAAAATTTATAAAATCTACACCATAACATACCCGGGAATGAGTTAATTGAACAAATCTAGCACCTAAAATTAATATGAAATATACATAATATATGTGTGTGTATATATATATACATATAGACAGTATTTTTTTTAAAAAATATTTTGAAATAATGAAAAATAAATAGCATATTTAGAAAAGATAAATAA
This sequence comes from Tetraneura akinire, assembly GCA_021307375.1. Lineage (NCBI taxonomy): Eukaryota > Metazoa > Arthropoda > Insecta > Hemiptera > Aphididae > Tetraneura > Tetraneura akinire. The sequence goes on along the minus strand of JAIUCT010000008.1, from coordinate 14,653,416 downwards.
CAAGCGATACAAACTATACATAATATGCACAATTAATAAATATTTTTTTGGTAATATGGTTTTGAACAAGTTTTGGTTTTTTAATATATTGATAGTATTTATCGGAATATTGGTAATAACTAATAAGTATTGAACCAGCCTTATATTTTGCTATATAATAATAATCAAATTATATATTTTAAAAACCCAATACAAATGTATTTATTTAGGTAATCAAGTTCTCTATACATAATTGGTATTTACTATTTAGTGATTTCCTTGGTACCATCTCACTTTGCACCGCAAATAAAAATAACTATCAATTTGTTATGAAAAATTATGTATTGGTATTATATTGGAATGGTTATAAAATAAATATAAAATAAAATAATTCAAAAATAGTAATATTGCATACTGTAGTTAAAAAAAAAAAAAAAGATTTAAAATGACAAACAATAGTTTGGTAATAATGCTTAATATTATACATTTCATTTGATTATTATAGTCGCGGTAACGAAAAGTGGCCGGTGACCCCCGAGACCCGCCTGCCATAAACCGGTGGTTAGCCGTGGGTTCACAAACTGCACCACGCCGCCGAGATGTTTACACAATAAGCGCACGGCATGTATTTTTTTTTGTTACACGGTCCCTTATTCAATTCACAATTTAGATACCCTTCTAATGAAGAATCAGATACAGAGCAATTGGAATAACTAATTTTATTATATTTATATTATTATATTATATTATGATTTATTTTAATTTTATTTATATATAATATGTATTTGTAGATTGTTTTGCAATTATTATTAAAAATTAATAAATTGTATGTACAATATATGTATTGAAATAATGCTTTATACTAATAATTTTTCGTATAATAATAAATGAATATAATATACCATGTTAATAAATTAATTTAAAAAAAAACGCGCGCGTTATTAGTTCTGGAAGTATGACGAACCCCTGAGTGGAAATGGCTGCTAGAGTCGCGACGGTCACCGGCCACTTTTCGTTGCCGTGACTATAGTATTATTTATAAAATAAAATAATACCCACATATTTGCTAATGTTACTTTCAAATATATTATTTAACACAACATACATAATATATACATACATTTATAATATAATATATAATATATATATTTATAATTTACTATTTGATATTAATTAATTGTTACAGCAATTGAAGATGGGTGTATTATGCTTATGTTATGTGAAAAATACTCATTGACTATGCACTAATAGATAATGTATTATATCAAAATATAATATAAGGAAAACAACCTAAATACATATTTTATTTATAATTAGTAATCAACAATCAAACATCAAAATTACCTTCAAAAAAATTTCCATTGTAATCTTCTGGAGGTGGTACAATAGGACTCTCATAACCAATAATAGTTTTCATTGTAGTTTCTAAAGCAGCACGGCCATATTTATTATCAATATTAAATTTTGATAAATCTCGTGTTTCTGTTGCTCTTCTGTCACCATGAGTAAGAGCCCCCTAAAATTATACATATGAATAATTATAACATTTAAAGTACCTATATTTTAAATTAATCTTACAAGACTTTCTAATCTCTTGGCTACAATAGATGCAAACCTCCTTTCACCTGCTAAATCAGATATAAGAAATATATATTCTGGAGCATTAACTTGGTTAGAACGGTGAGAACGACCGAACTGCTGAATAGCCCTATCAGCACTCCAAGGCAATTCTAAAGTAATGTGAACTCTACGACGTTGATTCCGAGCTCTTCGATCACTTTGCAATGATATACCAGAACTTGCGGCTTCTGATATTATTGCTACATCCTTTTCTCCATCCATAAACCTTTGTTTTTCTATTTAATAAATAAAATATATATATTTTAAATTACGAATATTATAAGGAATTACAACAAAGAGGTAGTAATACTAGTAATAACTAATATTTACCAACAACATTTAATGTTTCCAAAGGAGCATCAACTTCAGAACGAGACTCATACTGTATACCACCATCAGTTTGAACAACTCTTCCTTTTCTTCCAGTCATCTAAAGAAAAAATATTATAAATATAAATACATATGTTTAACATTATTAATTAAAAACCAATATAATTTATAAAAAAAATTACTTCTGCAACATTTTCAGGTCCACCAAGTTCATCAATTAACTGATCAAGAGTATTTGGTGGCAATTTATCACCTAATCGTTCAATTCTTTCCATTAATTCTTCTTTCATACTACAAGCGCGATCAATTGCATCTTTTTGATGACTGTTATTACTCAAGCTTGACTTTAATACAATTTGATGGATTTTATCTTTTGCAGTTTGTTTCTTTTTGGCAGGAACTTTATTTTTACGTTTTTTTCCTCTACCTCCAGCCCATGGTTCTAAAATAAAATTATCACTTTAATTATATATAAAAAAAAAAAAAAAAAATAATAATAATAATGAAATGTAGTTTTACCATCACTATCTGTATCATCTTCTGCAAATGGATTAAAATCACTACTTGCTTCAGAGTCATCACTATGTTCTTCACTAATTTCAGATTCAGATTCTGACATTTTGAAATCTGAATCATCATTATCAGATTTGGATTCAGAATCACTCGAGTCTTTGACACGTTTTACATTTCTTGATGATACTTGTCGACCTGACATTTACTTACAATTAAAATATGTAATTAAAAAATATATGAAATTAAATAATTTTACCAGATTTTCTTTTTTCACTGCTTCCTCCAGAACAACTAGGCCCTTGAGAATCACCATTATGGCTTTTAGATTGTTTTAATTCAATACCAACATTCCCAAGTAATTTTTTTATTCTACTACGATCTGGTGCAGGAAAGTGTTTTTCAACCAAAGACTGCAGCACACCTCTGAAAAATAATTTTTACAATATAAATATATATTATAGCAAAATAAAAATTTATTAAATTTACTTTGCTGTCGATACAAAATCAGTCAATTCTCCATCATCTTTTTCTAATTGTTCAAGAGTTCTAGCTTCCCCAGTGGATTGTAAACCAATAATTACACATTTACCATGTTTAATCGCTTCCCTAAATTATTAAAAAATTATAAAGTAAATAAACTGTATACATTAAATTTTTAAGAATATACCTAGCAACATCAACTGCATGTTTTACTTTCGCTGCAATACACAAGTATTTGAAAAATCTTTGGTGGGAAGACCAAAACTGACCCCACATAGTTTTTCTCATACGATTTTCTGCATCAATTAGTTCTGCTGCTTCTTGAAACATATGCATCGCATCTACCCACTAAAATTAAAATTTTATACTTTAAATAAATAAAATTCAACATTAGTTTATTTATATAAACATTTTTAGAATACCAATTTAACAGCATTATCATAGACATTAGTAAATTCTGGTGATAATGGCACTTCTTCAATTTTAAAAGATACGCCATGAAAGCTTAATTGTCTTGCGATATACATGCCTCTTAATTTCATATCCATTGCAACAATTTCCATTGCACCAACACCACTGGAAAATAATATAAAAATAAGTTAATTAATATAACCACTTATTATATAATTTTTATTATATTACTTATTATATACTATTATATTATTATTATACTATTATATTATTATATTACCGTTTTTCAACTGCATTTATAAAATCTAAAAATTCTGGAAATGTTGATCCTTGTCCCCACATACCTAATCTTACCATATAAGCCATATTTCTAGGTTCTGAAGCTCCAGTAGCTGATGCATAAACTACTCGAGCATTAGGTAATTTATTTTGTAATTCTAATACTGTTAATCCTGTCTTTGTTGGTTTTGTAGAACCAACTGGACAAAGATTTTTAGCACGATGACATTCATCAAAGACAATCTATTTAAAAGTAAAATTAAGAAAAATTATATAAATTAAATAAAAACCTAACAATTGATAAAATGTAATTTTTCAATATAAGTTGTTTAAACAATTAGTTATACAAATAATCCATAATAAATTAATATAGAATTATATAAAGAATGATTGCCATGACTTTCCCAAGATAACATTTCTAAACTAGGTATATATTTTCTAAAAAAACATAAATTATTAACTAATGCCTTCTAAACTTAAATTAGTTAAAGTATTTCATTATAAAAACTATGCAAACCAAGGAATTAATAACTATAAAAATATTTTTAATAAGTATTAATGTTTTTATATAAATTATATTGAAAGGATACAACTCCATCAAAATCATCACCACACCAGTTTAATAATTGTTTCAATCGACTTTTATACTTTCCACCACCACTAGATTCCCCTATGAGAGCTGAATAAGTAGAAAATATAACTCCTCGCGATACATTTCCATTTGTTGGACAATTAATTTTAGCATATTTAAACTGAAAATTAAAAATAAAATAACAAAAATGTTATTAATATATATATTATTATTATTAATAATAACAATGAAAAAAGAAGAATTGTACCTTATTAAGAGAATATACTTTAATATTAGTTGTTCCAATATCTTCTAAGTCACGTTCAGCATCAAATTTCAAGTCATTAGATACAGAAACCCAAATGGCTTTTTTGCGACCTTTTAGGAAATTTTCAAATATCAAACCAGCAATTGTACGACCTTTACCAACTCCAGCACCATCGCCAATAAGAAAACCAGCTCTCGAACCATCAGGTAAAATATGTTCATGTTGTTGACATGTATAAGTAATAGCTTCCAACTGAAGAGCAGAAAGCGATCCAGAATTTATGGTTTCCATTGGAAGTGATAATTCATACTTCACATCAGCTGGTTCAACACTTGACAAAGATGCAGTTTCTACTACTGGATCAGGATGTTTCTTTCCAAGCTTCACTATACATTTTATGATTAAAAAATTATATGTTTACAATCAATATTATTTAATATTTACATTTAGCAGGCATATAATCAGCATATGTCTCAGCAACTCCCATATCTTCATCTTCATTTTCTTCTTCATCTTCACCGGTACGTCCAGAAGATGACATCTATATTATAATATTTTCCATTTAATTTAATTTTATAATTGCATTCAGCAAATTAAGGTAAGTTTTATGTTATTTGAGTTACTCGTAGTCTAATATTTTATGTAAGAAATAAATACCCCAGTGTCTACAATATTATTTGCTTTTATTAGAAAAAATACATATATTTGTTATATTCATAATAAAGCAAATACTATTGTAGAAACCGAGCATATATTTCATGCTTACAGTAAGATGTTAATAAAAAAAATTTATCCAAATTTTTAATAAAACAATATAATTATTTATTTTTATTCTTATCATATTTATTTAAAAATTTCTAATATCAATTCATTCAGCGTTTAAATGAGAAAATTAATATATCTATATTGGAATAATTAGAGTTTATGTAGTTATATTTTGTTTTAATATGATTTAATTTTTCTAACTTAGATATTGAGCAAAACGAAAAATGTATTGGTTTTACAATGTCTTTTTTATTTTTTTAATGTTTGAAGACACTTTTACTGCCCGATAATGCTCCGATTTTCACGAATATCATATGTTTCCGATAAGTGGATGTAGTTGGTACTTTATTCAGGTCATTTTTCGAATTTCTCAAAATTGACCCTACACGATTGAAAAAACGACATTACATGATATCAAAATAATATAAAAATCATAAGTCTCAATTTTTTTTATAGCTGTTTTAAGTTGATATTTTTAGTTTAAACGAAAATTTTAGAATCCATACAAGTATCTTCTAATTATTTCTCAATACTTATACAATAAAAGTTAACTGAGAAGCCAAAAAATACGGAAATTTTTTAAAAAATTTATTGAAACATACCGATATATATTTTAACGTATTTACAATATATTAGGAAAATCTCAAGTCTTAATTATTTTTTATATGTGTATAAGGTTTAAATTTCAATATTTTACAATAATGTTAAATAAAATAGACAAAATTTTATTGAAGCTTAAATACATTTTACTTAATTCAGTTCCAATTAATTGTGAATTATTACATTTACGATTTTTTTTTTTTTTTATATAGCTGTTTAAAGTATAAAAAAAAAAAAGGGAAGGGTACAGGTGTAAAGAGGATAATGTTGAATTTGATAACATTTTGAATGCAATGATAAATCAATATATTCAAAAAACGATTATGAGCGATGTACTATCAGATTTAGGTATTTAGACGACTCATTTAGGAGTTTTATGATAAATTATTTATATTGAACATAGAGACTAATAAATGTAAAAATTTTAATTGGTACATTGATTTTCTGATGAACTTCGCTCAAAATTGTTTTCGCGAATAAATTGCATTCAAATTGTAATCAAAATTCAATACTATCCTCTTTACACCTGTATACCATCCCTTTCTTTTCTAGATTTATTTTATAATTGAAAGAACTATGGAACCACAACAAAATCATTACTTTCAATTAAACTATAATGTCTATTTCATATGGCTTTAAAAATTAAATTAAAATGTGTCTGTATATTTTCGCTTATAGACTAGTGTTATTTTGGTGTTTTTTATTTTTCTAAATTAAACAATGTCTACAATAGTCAATAATATAGATGTTTCGATACCAAATCATTATATTTTTTAAGGACTTTCCAATATTGATTTATTAATTATCCCATAATATATTAATATGTATATTATTTATATTATAATATAGCTATTTATATCTTATTATAGCTAAAATAAATTTGTAGGTAGTATTTTTTTTTAAATTATATTAAAATGTATTTGTATACTAAATAATTGCATTTATGTTATTTTGGCAATCTATTTTTCTAAATTAATCTTATTATTGTTTTAATAATTGAAAAAAAAAATTAATATCCAGCCATCCAGGATATGATTGCATTATATTAGAATGACAATCAATATGATATCTACATAAAGTTCATAATACTTTGTTACTCTTAATTTTTACATGTACATATTAAACTATGAAATAAACTTTCAAATTTGTAACAAATAATGAATATTTTATACCCATGTAAAATACTTAATTTTAATATTTTTAATAGTATATTAAGATAATTTATTATGTCTTTCCTTGTTACAAATAACAAAACAAATAATTCTTTAAAATTTCATTAAAAATGAATCGTAAAGTTTACATTTAGATTTTTATTAAAGTATATAAAATCTAAGATAGTAATATAATAGTAAGCAATATAGGTTTTATCAATAATTAAACATTTATCATAACTTAATGTTTCTTTATCTTAGATTATTCTAGAAATACAAATTAAAAATGTGTTTTTATTATCTAAGGTTAGTTTTATTTTAAAGAACAGTTGTAAAATTTCTTTGCTTACTACGGTATATACCAATGATTATCATTATGCTATTTTATAATTTTTTACAGGTTAATTATTTATTTAGCAATTTAAATTGAATATATAGGTATTTCAATTCTTTAAATAACTAAAGTTATTGGATTAAATTAAAATTTCATTTAATTTTTATTGTTTGCTAAATATTTATGATTTTTTTTTTTTAAATTTATATAAGTAAATTATTATTCATATACCTATTATTAACTCTTATTTATTTAAAAATATATATTACTTTATTATTCATTGACTGATTGTACCAATATGGAGACATATTCTTAGGGCCCATTGGGAAACTTTGTTGGGTAAATGGTTGTTGCATTAAATTTTGTAAGAGCAAAGATGCAGCTGGACCTCCTGAACTCAATAATTGTGATATCAAGGCAGCATTATTACCACCATTACTCATTAATGCTTGTAAAAGAAAATTGGTAGCAGCATTACTATCAATCATTCCTGCTGATCCTCCACCACCCATACCTAATTGTAAAAAATTAAATTATACTTGTAAGTACAATAAATAATAATTAAAAATATATAATACCTTGTAAAAATTGAGCTGGGTTTATATTGGGTGGCATCATTCCAGGATAAGGCATATTTTGTGGGAACATCATATTTGAAGATCCTTGTGCCAAATTCATGAAAGGATTTCCCATCATTGCACCCATCCAATTTGGCACACCACCCAAATTTTTAGCATATCCTAAAAAATAATTATAAGAAATAAACTTTGAAAATAAAAATGAATACTTAACAATTACAATAAATCTCATAAAAAAAAATAATAATAGATTGCTTTACTAGAAAATTAAATGTGTCTTTGACATATTACATGGTAATAATAAATATTTAAGCTTAATTACTTTAGATAAGAAAAGATATAAATTTTTTTTGAAGATAAATATTTTTTTTTTCACAAAATTTGAATAAACAGTTTTAAGGCAATTAAAATTGATACATAAAACTTTTTCTATAAAAAAAAAAAATAATAATTAAATTACCTATAGCAATTATAATTAATTATATTCCTCATATTGTGAAGAACTTGTTTTTTATTTAAAATTAACAAAACTGTATGATAAGTCAATTCTTTTGATAAAAAAAAGTATATATCAATCAAAATTACTTAAAATGTTCTATTTGAATCTTGTGAAATAAAATACATGTCATAAAAAATGGGGAATTTTTTGTATTTATACACAATAGTTTCTGAAAAATGAAATAAAATATATACTGGCCTCCTGACCACTTCCCATTTTGACCTTAAGTCATAAGCAACTATATAATAATAAAACTTGTTAATAAAACTTTATATTTGAAGCATTTTTAACTTAAAAAACTTCACGTTTATATGCGTGTAGGGTAAAAACATCTTAATATTTACCAAAAAGTTTACTTGTGCATTATAATTAGTGATATATTATTTTCTTCGCCTCTCAATCTTAATAGTATTTCCAATTTTTAAATAAAGTTAAAATAAATAAAGCAAGTTCTTTTTAAATAAGTTATTATTATATAAATATATTTATTTTTATTTTTATTTTTTTCTCAAATCAAAAATTTATAATATTAAACATGAATTGTTTTTATCAATGTATATAACAAAATGATAATGCAGACACAAGATTACTCTAATATTTTAATAGATATAATATAATGTAATGGCTCTTGAACCAAATTTAGGACTAAAATTAATAAATATAAAATTCTGTTAGAATCGTTAGCGTTTTTATTTCTGTCAATTATGTTATCATTAGAGTCGTTATTAGGTATAGATTGGCACGGCAGCGGTAATTATAGTATGTGTAGGCAAATACAATTTAAAAAAAATTTATAAAAAATATAATTTGTATTAATAAATAAAGATCCTTAATTATTTAGTAATATGTTTTTTTTATATACCTATATCTAACTGTAATAAGTGATATAATCATAATAATCATATGCAAATTATGGATATAAAATTTATAAAATGAAAACAATAATTTTTATTTTTACCTCTAAATCATAGTATCTAAGTATGTAAGTAAATATTATTAAGTATTTAAATTTGGAAAATAATTAAAATAAAGATTCATTTTAATTCATACCCATATTATTAGAATTAATTTTGTTAGACGCATGTTCTATGGGTTTATTTAAATTTGGATTGATACTAGTACTTGGTGGTTTCACATCTGTAAAAGTTGACTTTATATTTGCTGCTGTAGCTAAATCCTTCCCTCCACCTGTTAATATATTAATGAAATATGTCAATAATTAGGTGTATAAAAAAATTAGATAAATATTAATTTTCATTAATTAATCACAAATAGAATAACATACATTATTTTAATAAACACAATTATCTAAGGAAATACCAATAGTTTAATTTTTTATATTTTAGTCTTATATAAATTAAAAAAAGGAAGAAGTAATCTAATAAACTAAATTTACACATATAAATATGTAATATAAAGACATGGCCACACTGTGGTTTTTACGATTTTATTATGACAGTTTTTGTTAGCCAAAAATACATGAGATAATATTAAGTGAGCCATACTACAATATTTATAGTTTAAGTATTGACTTGTGGATAATTTATTTAAACCATACTACAATGTATTAACTGTTTACCGCCATCAGATGCTGTTGCAAGCAGTGGCGTCATTTCAATTTTTTTTTTTAATACGCATGGCGTATAGAACAGGCCACCTAGTTTATCCAGAATTTTTAACATAACAAAAATAAAGTATTTTCAAACAATAACAATAATTCTACTAACCCATCTAATAGTTGGTGTATTATATTTACAATAAATAAATCATAACTAATCATAACTTAATCATAACTTAACTAAAAAATTTTCTTGAATAAAATTTTGGATAGTTAATTTCATGTTGATTGTTCTTAAGCCAAAATATGTTATCAATTAGGCCACAAGCCACTACCAATTATTCAGGCCAATTAATTTTTAAACCTGGCCAAATTACTACAATATTGGATTTTAAATACGCAAATGTATACCCTGCGCGGTCCAAATGACGCCACTGGTTGCAAGCAGCAGTTGAATGGCATCACCATTTCTGCCGTTAATCAACAAAATACATTATTTTAAAACAATACAACCAAACTACGGTAGTTTGAACATCATAAAATTTAAATTTAAAATTTAATTAAATTAGTTACACTTTCTAATTAAAAAAATTATTGATACAGAGTTATCATATTAGAACGTATTAGAAGTTGAAAAAAAAGAATATGTGTGGAATGTGAAATGTAAGGGACATATAGATAGGAATTTAAAAAAATAAAACTTGGATAGAAATAGGTTAATGAAAATTGGAAAAAGCACCTTAGCAACAGCAGCAACTCTCAATACATGATAATGATAATTTGCGCGATTAAAATCATCCTTAAATAAATAAATTATATATTTAATTAAATAAAATTATAAAATATTTAAAAATAATTTTCTTATTTTATAGATGTATATTTTTGTTCAAAATATAATACAATATCAAAAATGAAAATGAAGTGACATATGCTTAGTTTTCAATTGAAATGAACAGTTTTACCACTGATATGTGGTACGGTTTTAAAACAGTCTTAATAAAACCATTCAAACCTAACAGCGTAATAACTGCAATGTGGCAAGGTTTTTACTCATAAACTCTTTCCATGATTAGTGATTAAATACATATTTACCTATATTAGTTTTTAAATTATTTAAATTATTTATTTAAAAAAATCTTAAACAATCAATTATTGGTAGAAACACTTTATAAATTAAAATTATTGATTTGAATTATCTATAATGTGAATGTAATTACAGATTTCTACTAAATCAAAAAATATAATTACATTTTTTTATGAGTTAAGTTAAACAAAATTTATTTGTATACATTCACATATAGATACTTACATTTTTTATAAAGATTAAATAAGAGTAAATACTTATTAAATAAGAGAAAAACATTTTCTAATTATTGTTTATTTTTTGTTCTAAGATCAAAGTTTATTGATAAAAAGTTGAAACATAATTACTTTGACTAAATTAATAAACGAATACCAAATGAAAAAAAAAAAATTCTTAAAATAATGAAGAATTTTTAAAATATTTTGCATTAAAACATATTAAACAATTTAATTAATAATTAGAAATACAGGAAATTCAATACTTTGTATTTAATCGAGTTACCTGGAACTTCGGTTTTGTCTGGATCATCGTCATCATCAAAATCGCTACCAGAATCTGGATTCTTTTCCATTTTAACAATTGTTTCTTTAGACGCCTAAAAAATACAAATAATAGTTTGGTATTGACAATTACACTATTATAGTATATACTTAGTGATTAGTGTTATTATTTTTAAAATAATGCTACCACTAGAAGGGATTGTTGAAGATAGTGTATGCAATATATACAAAATATGGATAAATCAAATGACAAATAGTATAATTTGTTCAATACATTTGCCTATTCGTCTTACTAACCATTGTATTAGACTGATCCATGTAGAGAGGCACAACGAGTAACACTTTGAAGGGTGGTCAGAATATAGAAATTTTAGTAGTCGGCGTTGGTATTGATTAATCACGGTGGATCATAATAAAAAAACCCGCTGCAAGCTTATTGGTCGAACCGCCCTGGCGGTATGCGAACTTTGGCCGCAAAACGAGACGTCCAAAATTGCACTCGCCGAAATACAATACACACCGCAATCACTACATTTACGCAAAACTGTTTATAAAATTCTGGGCTCCCGGGAAAAAAAATATAAACTTCAACTTATTTGTCAGGACAAAAGAATACAGGTTAGAATCAATACAATAGTTTTGCCGGAAAGAGAAAAACAACACAGGCTGCCAGATGCCGTAGATATTCAATGTCTGCCGCGACTGGCGACAGACAACTTACATTATATCACATGCATGATGCATTACCACTTACCACCACAAATTTATTATTACTGAAAAGCGCGCGTGATGCATGTAAATTGCCAAATTGCCAATAAATTTTTGTGAAAGTTGGACAAAATTTTTCAGTTTTGTTATGAACAACTACTAAATTTTCAACATAAAAATTTTAGACTAATCAAACAATTTAATTTAATTATGTGAAGTTCTCTAATCCCGCCATATTGATTTACGTTCACGAGATTTAAAAGAAACATTCCGGAATACCAGTTGTAGTCTAAAACAAAAGTTCATTGACCACAAAATAGATAGGAAAATAATGAATACAGTTTTCGTATTTCATGTGTAAATAAATTGGAATTTATCTTGTTTTTAATGTATTAATATAAAAATAAGTAATTTGGGAAATATTTTTAAGATAAAAATTAATATAGTAAATTAGTAACTTCTATATATGTATGAATATTACCATATTTGAATTCTACAATAATCCTTTGGCCATATCTTTGACAGAATGAAGACATTGTAATCCCAAGGTTGGCAATCTGTTAAAATTAACCGAAAAAATGATAACATCATATTAACCAATGAGACATCGCATTATGGCGTTTGATTTATATTAGATAAATTCTTTATTACCATTTCTTTGGGACTCAACATTTAAAAAAAAATGTTCGTCGTCAAAGAAGGTAAGTAGGTACTAAAAGTTGTGATTTAGTGCTTTCGGTAAAACATTTTTTCACTTGAAAAAAATTATGTAAATATTGTAAATTTAAAACATAGGTGATTAAGTTGGAAATAATTACGTTTTATGTGGAAAATTATTTTGTACATAATCGTATAAATAAATGCATTATATTCGATACGCTCAAAATGGTTAAAAGCGAGGTTAAAAGTAAATATAAAATATTTGGATTTTTCATATTTGTATTTTGTATTTACATTTCAACGATATAAAACAAATTAAATATTATATAATTTTAGAAAAAAGTAAGAAATTGGCAATTCAAAATGGCAATGAAACAAATAAATTCCCTAAAGAATCAATTAGAAAATATTGCGCTGTAAAAGTAAGTTTTAATTATGTATTGTTTAGTTTGAATTTATAGTTTGAACTACTATGTTTGTACTTTGGTATTTAATTTGTTTGCTTTTTGTAATGGTTTGGGTTTTTTTGTTTTATATATAAGTGACCACTGACCAATATGACAAAATATTATTGATCTCGCTATGAAGATTATAATAAATAAATAATTTTGTATTTATTGTAAATTTATTTCATCTACTTGTCAATATAGGTACCTACTTTTTGGTTTTATAAAATTATAGTTTTATTAGTATTTCAATATTGATACAAATAACATAAGTATTAAAATAATAAAAATATTGTTTGTGGTTACTATCCTATGTATTAATGCAACTATCAACATTTAACTAACCTTTAATAAGTATAAAGTTTGAATAAATATAGTTTAGGAATCAATTATTCTCCTATTTATATAATATATATATATATATATATTTTTTTTTTTTTTTTTTTTTTGTACCTAACAGTTATTTAGTTAGTAGTTTGATTCTATAAAAATATTTTTATTTGATTCTTATTTGTTAATTTTATTTTGTAGAGTTATATCATCAAACTATTAAAGTAGGTATGACTAAAATTACAATTTATAAAAATATTTTAAAAATTTACATTTTATACAATTAAAAAATTACATAGAAAATAAATAATATCTCATCTTGTTTGGTAGTTTTGATATTTGATGAATTTATAAATTATAAATTTAGTTCAATAAATCTAGTTTGATATAGTATAAAAAATTTGACCTCTAACTTGTATAATACTAGAATCTAGCGATGGACAACTGGTAGACCACGACCAACCGTTGCTAATTTTCTTTAGACTGCAATTTTTTTTAAAATATAATTCTCTCTAGTCCAAAAATTAATATTGCACAAAATTGTAAAACTTTGGGAAAATATTTATCTATTATGGTATAATTACTATTACATGAGTTAGATCAATACCAATTTTAAGATAGATTATCATATTGTTTCATATTCTATTATAAACAGTAACATCCACTATATAAATAAATAAATAATTCAATTATATTTTTGACTGAATTACCTACATTTTTATCTATTCATTTTTATTTTTAATTATATGCTTTGTACGTCATTAATAATCAAATTAAATATAAGTAATAAAACTTTTATAGACAATATTATTTAGTTTGATGTACGTATAAAAAAAATGTATGCACCAAAACCTACGTTTACACCAAAGTAAAACAACTAGCAACATAAATGTTATTTAACAATTTTGTTTTGTCGAAATAAATTGCAACATTTATACACATATGCACGAGATTAAATCAGGGAGAAGTTTTGGGTATTCAAAAACCGCCAAAACTAAAGACACTTCTTATTCTATGTTATTAAATTAAAATAGATAATATATATATATATATTTAATTTTTTTCTTTTTTAAGATATGAATATATAGACCAAAACACCCCCAAAAATATTTGCTATCTACACCCATGCACAAATGTATACTAAAGTAATAAAAAATATATATATTTAAAACATGTTGTTTGAAAAAATTAATTCATTATATGACCAGTGACATGTCAATACAAATTATTATTATATTTTAGATTTTGAGCAAGGCTAGTAATATATTATTATACCTCTTGTATTTTTTTTTCTATATATATTTCTAATAACTTTTGACCAGTGTATTATAATTTATAACCATATATTGGTCCAATTACCCCAATTACCACAAATAGTATATTAGCATAAAGAATTGTATCTAGTTGATACTTTATTTAAGTCATTTGCTAGTTTCTTAAAATTATGTTTATTGAAAGAAAAACAAAAAATAATTAAAATACACAAGATAATTCTATACCATTACCATTATTTTTACCATGCCTATATTCCATTTTTAGATTCTGAGCGAAGCAAAGAAGTATTGGTTTTACAATGATGTGTGTTTTTTTCTTTATGTCTGAAGATACTTTTACTACCCGAAATAATGCTCCAATTTCCATTGATAATTCTCTCGATAAACCATTGCATTCAAAAAATATATTTTTATCAAAGTTCTGTCAGATATGGGCATTTAGGTGACAAGGGATTTTATGAGCATTTATATTGAACTTACGAGACTTGAAAATTGTATAGCGAGTTCGGTGTTCATTTATGTACTATATGTGTTAAATATAACTTGGTGTTTTAAATATTTAATAAAAAATGTTAAAAATTTTTAATGTATGAAGACACTATTACTACCCGAAATAATACTTTGATTTTCACGAATAGCATATGTTTCCATTTGGAAAGTGGATGTAGTTGGTACTTTATTTAGGTCATTTTTCGAATTTTTCAAAATTGACCCTATGAGTTAGAAAAATGATGAAAAAACAGCAATATAAGACCTACATTATCTGACTGAACTTCGCTCAGAATTGTTTTTTTTTTCAAATGCAATGGTTTATCATTTCATTAAAATTATAATTAAAATTAAACACTATCATTTGCACACCTGTATCCCTGAGGCAGGAGTATCAGCTCTTCTTTTTTTTTATTCAGTTTTGAACATATTAATATAAGTAATAATCTAATATTATTGAATTTATAAAGTTAACTATAAAGTTAACTATAAAATTATTTTCTTTTAAATAATATTATTATAATATAATATGTGAACATTAAATTATTTATTAAATATATAAATATAATAAGTAGTAAAAAAATAGTTTATTTGCATGAGCTTGAATTTATATTTCGCTAATAGTTATACCATTATACTATAGATGTGTTTTACAATAACTATAGGTACTTCATTAATTTTTAGAATACTAAAAAATCAAATAATTGTCGTAATCGTAGAAAAAATGAATATTTAAGGACAAAAAAAAATCAAAAATCAATTAATTCTACATCAAATGATAAAAGTATGAATTTATAATATTTATATTTTTAAATTATAGTTAAGGCTATTAGTTTTATAAGATTATATAATATAAAATTCAATTTATATAATAATTGAAGCATTGAAAACATTTATCTTTTTCCTCTAATTTCTAACTATTACAGTAATATATTTTTATTACAATTTTATTTTACTAGGTGCATTATATACTTGTTTATATTGTTTTCTTTATTTTTTTTTTTCATGTCTGACTTAAGAGGATGCTAACCTACTTATATGCCAATATAAAAACATATTCATGAAAAACAGTAAAAAGTATTTTAGAGATAAAATACTCATTATAAAAAAGATTTCTTAGGGAACCTTGTATGCGATTTTTAAAAATTTTATCTAACAAATAGTTACAGAGATTTTAAAATTGTTAAAATAATGCATTATATTATCAAATAAATGTTGTCATCTATTGTTGTTATGAGTATTTTATCTCTAAAATTACTTAAAAATATTCTTTTTACTGTTTTTCATGAACATATTTTTACATTGAAATAGGTGGTATAGCATCTTCTTAAATTATTTAATCTAATTTTGTCTATCATGTGACTCAAATATAAATATTTAATAAAATTATATTAATATTTAAATTATTTAATCGGTAATTAAAATTTTAATTATACTTTTAGATTCTGAGCGAAGCGAAGAATGTATTGGTTTTACAATGATGTGTGATTTTTTTTTTGTTTTTTTTTTTTTTTTTTATGTCTGTAAACAAAATTACGACCCGAAATAATGCTCCGATTTTCACGAGTAGGGTATGTTTCCGGTAGCAAAGTGGATGTAGTTTGTACTTTATTTAGGTAATTTTTCGAATTTCTCAAAATTGACCCTAAGCAGTAAAAAATGACAAAAAAACGGCATTTTTCACGAAAAATGAAATTTCGACGAATTCAATTTCTATATTTCACGATATCTCTGGCAATTTTTAAAATAGAGACTTGAAAATTTTTTTGGGAGTTCACATAGCTATTATATATATGTGGTAAAATTTTGGAACCGTTTTATAATTTTTTTACTAAATATAGGACATTGAATATTTCGTAAATTTCTCGTTTTTACGTATATAATGTTTGATAAAATTAGCAATTTTTGGTATTAGGGTCTGAAAATTTTACTGAAGTATACTTACATATTACTTAACATCATACTAAAATATTGGAAAAATCCCTAATCTCAATTTTTTTTTTATAGCTGTGTTAAGTTGATATTTTTAGTTCAAACGAAAATTATAATTGACTGAACTTCGCTCAGAATCGTTTTTTCGAATGCAATGGTTTATCATTGCATTCAAATTATAATTAAAATTAAACGCTTTGATTCGCACACCTGTATCCTGTGCGGCAGGAGTATCAGCTCATCTTTTTTTATTTTAAAAATGCTATATAAGAATATATAGATTACTGATAAAAATTAAGAATTCAATTTTTGGTTTTAATATATTAAATTATAGGCCATAATTTTTGTAAGTATGAAAGGAAAACACAATGAATAGATATCCTATTTTAATTTTAAACAACTTAACAAATTATTTTGAAACATTTTTATTTTTAAGATAAAAGAAAAAACTCTTTGTTGAATGTTGAAAAAGACATTACATTATATGAAATTAAACCATTAAGTCCCACAAAACTTTCAATAAGTGTAAAAAAATTCTACAATAATGTAAGTACAGCCATTAATATAATTATTGTACATACAAATTCTAAAATTACTATTACATTTTTAATGTATTTGTACAGAGTAATTTGAAACCGTATCAAGACAATTTGCACTTACATGAAAATAATAAATTACTTATTAAAGAAAAAACAACAATTAATAATCATAAAGGTTTACAAATATTGAATTATTTATTTATAATTTGAATAATTTAAAATAATTAATATATTTAAAAAATAATATATTAGATAACGAACATTTGGAAAATGATGTTAAACATGACATATTAAATGAAAAAAAAAAATATCGCAGAATTAAAAAAAAACATTGTCTTAATAAATATAGATCATATGCTTTGGTTCCACAACTAAATAAAGGTAAATTATTAAATAATTATTAAATATTTAAATAGGAATTGTAAATAATATATATATTTTTAACAGTAAAGCATAAAAACATTAATACATCTGTGAGAGTAATAAGTAGAGAATGTAATTTTCAAAATAATGAAAGTATGTACATACTTATTTTATTATTTGTTAAATGTTTTAATTTTTTTTTTTAATTTTTTGTTTGTTGTTTTTATGGGATGGAATAGTATATAAAATAAAAACAAATGAATGTCTTAATGATGAATACCATGTAACACAACCCATCAATAATTCTTTGTCAATATCTGTACGGCGTTTTTACAAAAGTGTAAGTTAATTTTTTAAGAGTATTTATTACTTATTTGTTATAATGTTAAAATAACTTATGTAATTATATTGGATATGGTCACTTATATTATTATAATTGCTTATTTAATATTAACTTGCAACTTAGAGATATATTTTAAATGTTTTATTAGAATTTAACTGGGTTTCATAAGTTTACATTTAATTAAATTAAAATTATATAGATATAATATATTATGCATATATATATTTGTGTAACAATTTTGTATATTTATCCCTTTCTTTTTATTAGAAGATTCCATCAACTATTAATAACAATGGAAAAGTTAATGATGATATGCCACTTATTTCGGACAATACATTTAATTCAAGTAAAAAATTTAAATCGCCCGTATTATTATTATAAATTGTTTACCTAATATATAAATATTTTTTACTTTAGAAACTGATTTTATTCAATCTCCATCATCAAAATTGAACAATAGTCATAAAATAAGGTATTGTATAATTTTAATATATTTGTGATTTATGCTAAGTCAAATTTCATAATTTAATACTTTTTTACTCATTTTAATGATTAATCATTGTACTTTGAATAGCAAAACATTTAATAAAATATATATATATATTTATGTAAGTGTACAATATTTCGATATTTATGCTATAATTCTACCAAATTTTAAAATTCTAATTCTAATTTTATTTAAGTATAATTAAATTATATTTTTTGTAGTTTAAATGTGACACATATTAATAATACTGCTAATGATAAACAAAAAACAGTAACAGAATTTTTTCCTATTCGAAGAAGTGCTCGTAAAACAAAAAATATAGTTATTGAAGAAAAACAAATTGCTCTAGAAAAAGCAATTGCGTCACTGAATGAAAATTGGTTGAAAGTAAAATATTTTTATATATAAATACATATATAATATTTTAAATTTATATTTTATTTCAACAGATAGTTGTATTCCCTAATAAAGGTCGTGGTGTAATAGCCGATAAAGATTTTACCCGTGGAGAATATGTTGTTGAATATGCAGGTGAATTGGTTGATATCCAAGAAGCTCGTAAAAGAGAATTTGTTTATTCTCAAGATATCACAACTGGATGTTATATGTATTATTTTAAACATGGTTCAAATCATTATTGGTATGATAAAAATAGTTATAAATTATTTCTCTATTAATTTAATTTATAAATTCTATAGTATTGATGCGACAGCTGAAAGTTCTAGAGTTGGTAGACTTGTTAATCACTCAAGGTTTGGTAATCTTGTACCTAAAGTTTTTGAAGTATCTGGACTTCCAAAAATTATATTTCTTTCAAAAACTAATATTAAGAAAGGTGATGAATTAACATATGACTATGGAGATCGTAGTAAAGTATCACTCCTCAATCATCCATGGCTGGCTTTTTAAAATTTAAACAAATAAAATTAATAGTTAATACATTAAATTTCATTATTTAATAATAATTTATTTTCCTTCATAGAACAATTATAAATAATACAAACAACTAATAAGAATAATTAAATAAATTTGTTTAGCAGAATAACATTTTCATTAAAAGTTTTTATAACAAGCCACTTTTTATATTATATATCTAATAAAATACATATCCTGTTATTCTCTTGTTCATTAATTTTAACACTATTTGTAAGTAAAAGGTCAACATTTATGTTTTTGTCTGTTTGGAGGGCAGATTATTTCTGATACGGAATTTTTGACTTTTGACTGGTAACAGAGTAATTCTGTCCTTCTCACCGGCAATATTACCCCAACATTTGACGCTTGCCTTGCTCATAATAAAAAATAAAGTTATTTGTCTCTGAGTTTATGAAACTTATTTTTATACTATACATTATAAATGTATATTATAGTTTAATTTGTATTTACTATTATAATTATTGTTGCAGTAAACATTATGTTTAAAAGCTGTATAACTAAATATGTTTTAATTCTAATTGATTAAGTCTTTTTTTTTTTAAACAGAAAATTAATCATAAAACTGCCATATTTTTATACTTGTTATTTGTCAAATTACACTTTAAATTATGTATATGTGTTTATTATACATGTGTATAAATTATATTTTAATTATAATATTTTTCTTAACTGAAACAAAATTAATGTTAAGGTTTTTTACACATTTGATTTGTATTTCCATTTAATTTAGAAACAAATTTGTATTATAAAATAACTATGTAGAATATATTAATTATGAGTATAAAATGTTGTGACCAACTGCAATTGTCATGTTATTAATACATTAAGTTTTTGTAAAAAGAAGACTGTAAATGCTAATAATAGACTGTTCATTATTATGTTATCTGCTAAGAAAGCTTCGAAAAACATAAATGGCCAAAGTCATTGTTATAAAGCCAAATATTAAAATTTCGAAACGTTTTAATTGATGTATTAATATTTTAGCACCAACAACTTGTGTTCTATACTTTATCTATATTGTATTTTAATACTAAAATATAATACCTGCTTGAATACACTAAGGTATTTTGTTCATTATTATTAATTAATTTAATTGTGATTATGTATTATTTTGGACTATAAAAAAGTTTTAAAATTAAAATTGTATTTTTTTTTTTTTTATTTACTTATTGTTTTCTGATTGAATTATATTAGTTTAATGATAACTAATATAATATAGTTATTATACTCTTTGTAATATAAGTATTAAAAAATAATTTCCAAAATAAGTTTAATTTATGAATGTGATTTTCCATATATTCTATAATAAAAGCTATATCGTTATTTGTTACTTATTTAGTTATTTTTATTAATAACAAATGTTAATGAAACTGAACACAGACAAATACATAATAACTAATTAGTGTTGTGGTCAATTCTTAAATAAATAACCTAGGAATTTTAAACACCAGTAAAATTTAAGGTGATATCTTAATTAAGAATATAAATTTAATATTTAATAACATAGCTTAAAACATACAAAATAGATTGAAAATAAACCTAATGTCTTGATCGCGACAAAATAAATTTTGTCATATCGAGTATGAAATTATGAACGTATAGATATATAATGAAAAGTTGAAGTGAAAAGGACGTTGCATTATAGACATTACATAATCATAATATATATGCATCGCCGCTATAGAGTAGATTCTATCTACAGTCGTAATGTGCATTAAACCATAGAAAAAGTACTAGTACTATGCAGTTTATATATTTCAATGGAAGGGGATAGGATTGTATTTTGCATAGATAATAAAGTACTTTCTTATCTATGGTACTTTGATTAAAATTTGAATACCACAACACTACTTAATATAAAATGTGAAACATCTATTCTGTGCTATATACAAGACTAAAACGGTTTAAAATATAACATATTCCTAATTAATGACGAAATGTATATTTTACATTTGTTGGTTTATATATCTGTAGATATTTTACAGTTCCTGCCGCTTGACATCACTGCACGGTTATCTATTCTGTGGTATGTGCATTGAGGTCATTGAACTATAAGATAACTGGAATGCTCACTAAGCAGTGTTGCCCGAGCGAGCGAGATAAAAAGAGATAGCAAATACTTTAGGTGTATCAATCCTTGTTTTATTTATGACGCTATTGGTGACAATAGGAAAAATTGATGCGATATGCAATTTTTTTGTAATAATATATTATAAAATATTAAATAATATTATTCTAATAATTTTTATTTTAAAATAAAAATTAAGTATTCGATTATAATAACATGAATTAAATATCTATCAATAAATATTAAATAATTAAGTTCTAAAATCAGTAACTCTATAGATTGTAATAAAACTATGTATGTACTAATAAGTAATAATTACTTACCATAGTCGTTTTTTAGAAATATTTTTAACTTCTATTTTTTAACCCATTCAAAATAAAAAATGATGGTAAATATTTATAAAAAAAATATATTTTTCAAAGGTTTTCTCTAAAAGAATTAATTATGGTTACAAAACTGAATATTAGTTGTCTTTTGATGATTTTATACCTATAATTAGTATCTTCTTATAACAAATTCATAAACAAAATTTTGAATGGATTTGTCATTATTTAATGTCTAAAATGATTTTATTAAGCACAAGTTTGTATTTGTATTAAAAATAAGAAATATTTTTTTAATAATAAAATTTATATTGTGTAGTAATATAAGAGTAATAACAACTCAATAGTTTCAATTCATGTATTATTCATTTTTCTCTTAATTATATTATTATATAATATTATATTATTGTATTAGAAGTTGTTAAAATCATAATTATACCTTTCTATTTTTCCAGGTTAAAACATATAAAAATTAATGTGTGTGTTAGCACTCCTAAAAAAGTTTAATACTTTAATGGGAGTATTTGTTAATAAATAATAAATATAATTATTTGGACTTAAGCCCCCTAAAATGTTTAACCTAGTTGTGCTAATGATCAGTAGATATATCATCTAATGTTTAAATAGCATATGGCACTGCTACTAAATATTTAAGTCAATGAAGAAGTTTCATTATGAATCCTTCTGGATAGTGCTGAAAATTCTTTAGTACAAATTAGTTGAACCTGAAATTAAATTTAATAACATAATTTATATCAATATATTTTATTAATATATAACAAAAATAGGAATCATAAGGAATTACAGTAAGATTTAAGGAAATAAATATTTAATTTTGTTTAATTATTCAAGTTTAAACATGATAAATAAAATGAGTTTAGTTAATTTATGTCTAAGAGATGCTTTATGGCCAAGGTTTTTTTGAGTCAACTCTTTACATTGTGTTTGAACTCTTAAAGTACAATAATAAGATGAAATAAATTTTACTATTTTCATTAAAAAATATGAAATATTAACTCTTTTTGAATGTCACTTGAATTAGAACAATTATAGGCACTACAAAAATTAACCATTTTTCTTTTTAAATTACTTATAAAAACTTAATTAATAATATATATTATATTAATATATTATTATTAGTTATTATAAAATAGAAATAAAAATTATTAATTATTAATATTCAATACAAAATTGTTCAACAAACTCACAAAATCGTTAAAATCGTATTTAAATTGATACACAATCTATAAAGACAGAGACAACAACACCTATACTATTCACTATCTCTTTCCGCTCGGTCTGATTAACATTAGTCTTATGGGCAGTAAGCATTCCAGTTATCATATAGTTCAATGATTGAGGTAGATAAGAATACAATAATACAATGTATCACAGTAAATATTATTTTTTGTAGATAAAATTAATAATTATTATTATTTATTAATGAATTTATTAAAGTATCATAGAAAGATGTTTACTATTTAGTATTTATTATTTACTATTTAGTACTTACCAAGAATTGAGATTACAAATTATAATAAATTTAATTATATAATACTAAAATGCTAAATTATAACTAAACTATATATCTATAATCTTTAGCTAAACTTACATAACTATATGAAAAAAATTTAAAAATATAATACGATTAACTTTTTATTTAAGTAGGTTATTTATTAGTAAGTACCATGCTCATATATATTACAAATATAATTAAATATATTTGAATTTTCTTTCATTTTAGTTATCGCATCATGGCAGCACCAATGGAACGTATTCAAGCACTAGAATTAATTGAAAAAGATATAATAACATGTTTACAAAGTGCTGGTCAAGCACTTTTGGAACTCAGCAAGGAAAAGTCTAGTTTAAAGCAAGTAGAGAATCAATCCCATCAATTCTTAAAAAGTCTAGGTAATGTTGAGTCAAAGCTTACTGAACAAATAAACTACTTGACTCAAGTGTCTACAGGCCAACCTTATGAAAACAGTGGATATGCTTCTCAAAAAGTACTCCAAATGGCTTGGCATCGTCTAGAACATGCGAGAAGTAGGGTAAAAGAATTAGAACGTTCAAAAAATAAATATCTTCAAGATCAAGATCAATTAAAAGGAAATATCTAACCTAATATATTTTAGTAATAAATTGTAATTTTTTTTAATCTTTACAAGTAAATCTGAAAAACATAAAATAATTTATAAAAATGATTTAATGTTATTTTAAATAATTGGCTTTATATTGATGTAAATTAAAATTATGATTTAAAATATTATTTAGGTACCTATATATTTTTATTTGTAAATTTAAATCTAATTTTTTAAGACAAAATTATATTTTATAATAAATTTAATATAAAACTAGATAAGATGTAATATATTTTTCAATCTTTTATTTTGCTCAAAAACTTAATATATCAAGATTAAGGGTGTAAAAACTTAATATTAACACTTATATATATATATATATATATATGTAAGTAACTATGGATAAGTTCTTGAAAAATTATCAGTATTGGTTTTTGTACAATTACAAAAAATATTTTAGTTTTTATTACCGATACTAATACTAGTTCTTTATTATCTTTATTATAATAAAATAAATTACTTTAATTTAATATATTTATTACATTTTGCATGTATACAATTTATTATTTCACCTCTTTAAAATTTTAAAGAAATTGGAACAAGACTACAAATTAATAAAAAAAAATAATTGTTGATTGTCAATAGTTTCAATTTTATATTTAATAATATATTTATATAAATATAACATTTATAATTTCTACATTATTAATTTTTAATAATTAAAAAAATATATATTTTAAAAATAGAATCAATATAACAAATAATAATACTAGAACCAATAATTATTATCATCTTCGGTTTCTGAGTAATCAATTAACGGAATAGAATCAGCCCATCCATTGGGATTTTAACTGTAGAGTTAAAAGCCATAAATTAATATATCATTAATACAGCCTTTACAAGTTTGTCCCGCGTGAAACAATTTTTATGCTCGAATTGCGAGTGGTGTGGTGTCCTCTTAAGGCCAGTACCAAGACCAAGCATTTGCTAATTTTTTCACCTAAGATTAAATCTAGTCCAGTGCTAAAGATATTTTGTCATATTACAACAGTATGAAATTTGAAAGTACTTTTTGCTCATTTTAATTATTTTTCTCAAAATTCTACACTTGATAATTCCTGATGAAATAAATTGAATCACTTTTACAACAATTAAAATACACTTAAAAATATATTACATATAATTTAAAAAAAAATGTCTACTATTTGAAGTATTTAAAATTTTATATAATTAAACTTCATTTCGCAAGACCTTTGGAAATTTACTTGTAATTTATTATTTTTATTAAACAATATTATTTTAATCGAACATTGTATGATTTGTTATTTGTGTCATATTCATATTTTTAAAGTAGGTAATTAGATATTTTGGTAACCCATATGGCTATATTCATATATTTACGAAATAAATATGAGAGCCAATTCAATTGCACCAGTATTGGATTGTGCCGTCCGTCCCGCCGTTGTGCCAGTTTATAGTTTTCAAGTGTAACTGTATAAGGGATAGCTCGCTTCGTCTATCGGCTCAGCTCATTTACTTACACGACGCTTCGCCAGTGGCGCAACTAGGAGGGCGCAAGAGGGTCTTTAGCACCCCTGAGTTATAATTTAGCACCTCTTGTTTTCTTTAGGCCTAACTATAATAATTACATTAAAATACTGTCAATTTTAAGTTTTAAAGTTTTATTTAGAACTATTTTGTTCAAATGTCTTATAATATTGTAATCTATGAATATTATAAATTGATAATACTGCATGAAACTTAGAAAAAATATAAAATGTAAATGTCTACTTATTAGGATAATAAAATATGTTTAATTTTAGAATTGTTATAGTGATTCATAAATAATTGGGAAATAGCATTTGGTGGTTTTTTTTTTTTTGCTACATAATTTTAGCACCCCCAATATTTAGGCTCTATAGTTGCGCCTATGCGCTTCGCGGCACTTTTTGTGAAGATGGGGCTATGCCCCAAGGGACTAAAAAATGCCAACCTAAAACCTGATACTGGTACATATACACAGGGTTTTGTATGGCCTAAACCAACTAAAACCTCGCTTTGCGAAACAGCGTCATGCCGTCATATGTATATTGCTAATAAAGTTTTTTGTCATAACTTAGGAAGGGACATAGCATAAATAGAGGAACGGACGACCGACGACATAATCCAGTACAAACCTAGTAGGTACCATGATATAATAAACTTAACATAACATAGTTTATTATATCATGGAAAGTACTGCCGTACTGGGTTTGAAAACAAAAATTTCAATGGACGGTGCTAGGGAAATCGACCTAAAAATAATATATAGCTAATACTCTAATAGGTGGGTAACTAATAAAAAATTAAATTATTAATTAGATATAATATGAACAAATTAAAAGAAATATTTTAGTAAATCTTAATATTGTGTTATATGATAATGGATTACTTACCTAATATAATTTAACATCGTGTTTATATTTATTCAATTTTATTATTTTATACCATACGGCTACGTTAGATTTTATCATACCACCAAATAAATTTATTTCAATAAATTACCCATTAGGTATTTGTAACTATATATGTCTCTATGCTCTATAGTTCTATACCATTAGTCAATAATAACGAATTGGCCGACTTTCATTTTTTTTTTTTTTTATACCTATATAGGTATATTAATTATTAGATATACATATTGATATTATATACCATACCTACTATTTATAAACGTTTACAACAATAAGAGCAATATAGGCACTGTAAAGTATAAATATATTCCTACTCACTAAACAATAATGGCAATTTAATAAATGACAGTAAAACGATTAACCCTATTAAACGATTATACGTAGGCATCTCGTACTGTATACAGTAATAAATAATAATTATTGTATAGCGGCATAGTGCGATTAGGTTACAATACGACAAAAAAAAAAAAAAATTAGAAATATAACTACAGTCTACAATTTATTCATAATATAATGTTATGTACGAACTAATAATAGTACTAAGGTGCTGTCAATTAATTAATATCAAAAATGATTAATCTATACTTCCTCATTCCTATATCAGTCGTATGTCTATAAAAGAAAATACCTATATTTTATAATTTTTGTGTAAAAAAAAAATATTGTTTATTTACGATTTATTATATATATAGGTATCTTATCTATTAAAATGACTACATGTATACCTACGAGTATATAGACATATTATATATTTTATTTTTTAGGTTTGTATTATTTACATATTATTTTTATATTATATATATATACGAAACTCAGTGTCGTAATAAATTCCGTACATGCTAATGTCTTTTGTCGAATATTAATTCATGAAATCGTTTGAATATTTTATTTGTTGACATAAATATCGGTACCTAATTTTATTATTGCTTATATTGTAATTAGTTTAATGCATACACTATGCAAAAACTACGATATTGGTATTCATTAAATTTTTGAAAATAATGTAGAAAAACTTGATTTCAAAAACTGTGTTATCATGGGTGTAGGCAAGAAGGAAGTTTTGGGTGTTCAAACACTTTCCAAATTAATACACTCCATGTTCAATGATATTAAATTTAAATAAATAATATATATTATATATATTTTATTTTATTTTTAAGATACTAATATATTATAGACGTAACCATCCCCAAAAATATTTTCTACCTACGTCCTAACACTAAAAAGGCGTACAATATGTATATTATACATTTTCATTTTTCAGAATAAATTTTACCTTGTAACCTTGAATAATAATGTGTTTGTGTGGTCAATGGATCATAATGTGTGGTACACCGTGCATCTGTATATTTTACCTTAATACTATTTTAGAACACACATGATCATGCCATTATGGCAGTATTAATATTAATCTCCCACATGACCACTCGGCCTTAACAATCAATAATTATAATATATTTATAAGAGTTAAGACAGACATAAGTATTAAGTGTCACCAGTGTTGACCCACACGACTCACAGTCCGCAGAAGTCTTCTTGATGAGCAAAGCAATGAATTAATCTTTATTTTATTACTGTTTAGTGTTTAGTTTCATAAATAAGTACAAACATAATACCCATTTTCATGAACCTTAAACTTGAGTGAAATGTTTTTTTTGTGGTATACATTTCAAATTAACTTCATTTAAAATGCACGAGATAAGTAGTAGATTTAAATATGTATTTTTCATATTTTACTACATTTTTAGCATAACAGACATTAGATATCTGTATTAATATGGATTTTACAATAAAAAATTATATACAAAAGAAATACATTTATTGCCTATAAATAATTTCAAATATAATTATTTTTTTAAATGTATTTGTTAATTACATACATTAGATGTATAAAATGGTTAAGTTATTAATATTTTTAAATATGGATTTATGACTAGTTCCTTGAAATTAGAAATACCTAAGTACTAATTGTTTACCAGCGCATAACAATAATTAAAAATATTATATACCTATTATTTAACATTTGGAGTATTAAATATAATTTATTTCATGATTTAATGTTAATTATTATAATTACTTAACTTTAATAATTTATAATGTATAGTATTTATTTTATAATGTTGAAAATTATAATTTGTCTATACACAAATATTTTATTATTTTCTAATGTTTATATTTTAGTATTTTACAAACCGGTAATGTATATAAGCAATAATTAACATAAATTCCAGGTTGTATCACAGAAAACATTTATAAATGTTTAAAATAAACAATATAAATGGTAGTTTTTTTTATCAAGAATTTTAAAATTATACACATAAATTGTAAACATTCAGTCAAGGATAACTGTATGTTGATTAGTGAAATGATAAATTTGAGGAAAAAATATTATATAATTTATTCACAGGATATTAAAGGTGATAAAAAATATTATTTTTCCTACAAAAAAATAATATGTCTGTATTAATAAATATTAAATAATAATAAAGACCTATTATCATAAATAAGAAAACACTTCTCAACAAAGTTAAAAATACATTTTGATCTAATGTCAAATGGTTTTTAATTAATTACTAACACAATTTTCATGTGTTTCATTCAATGTTTTGTAAGAATTTGACCAGAATGCCATTGGAGAACGATCTTGATCTGTATGGAAAGCAGTGGCTAATGGAAAACGTTTATAACATGTTTTGCGATATTCTTCAGTAACATTACCAACTTCACCAAATTCACCATTGATTAATGAATTTAATATATCAGTACATGTCTATAAAATTAAAAACTTATTAATTTATTGAAAATTTTTAAAAAAATTAAAAGAAATATTACTTGAATATTAACGTCTTCTAGTGAATCATCTAGCTTTGTAATTTGGTCAAGAACTTCTTGTTGGGAACTATTATCGAGTCTATATTTCATTTTTAAACCTACAATTTTAAATAAATTAATACACATTTCAAAAATTTTAATGTTATGAGATAAATAATTTATTATATTATTCACATTGAACTAAAGCTGGCAATGATTTGTGGTGTTTTGAGAGGAACTGTGAATTTATTTCAGCAGCTGTCCTTCCACCAATTATTGGTTCTAATTGTGTATTGAGCACCAACTGCATTTCTTCTTGAATGTTATCTAATTTTAATAGTTTCTCCATAAATCTAATCAGGCAATTGTGAAACATTGGATGTTCTGAATTAATACGATGACTTCTTTTAATACTTTGTAACATCAACAATAATTTATCTAAAAATCAATATTTTTTTTAAAAAATAATTATTTTTAAATATACTTCATTAATTATGAAAAATAAAAATAAAAAATAAAAAATTACCTTTTCTATAATAAATTTCAAATGCCATTAAATGAGTTTCTATATTATCTGACGCTAGTTCCTGAAGTGGTTTTAAGAACTTTATTGACTGTTCCAAAGGATCTTCTACCTAATCATATAGAATTTTTATTAAGTAGGCATTTATAAATAAATGGGATAATTTTTAATATTTACTCTTTCCAACTTTTCTGGAAGTAGTTCGTCTAATGGCAATGTATCTGCTTCATCACTAGTGTTAGTGACTTGTTGTCGGTTTTTGTGCATATCTCGTTTTTCTTGAGCAGCTAATGCTTGAGCTTTTTCTTCTTGTGCTTTTCGTTGGGCTTTTCTTTGTTTATTTAATAATTTTTTTAATTGTCCAGGAGCTAGGTTTCCTAAAAAACCGTTTATAAATTAACTTTATTAAAAAAATATTAAGATACTTTATAAATAACTATAAAGTAACTCAATTAATATTTATTAAAACATTAATCATATCAAAATATTAAATTATATTATATTTTAAACAAATTGTTATAATTAACTAAAATTAAAATATTCAAGGAATAAATCCTTATTCTATCTGCCATCAATTGATAAAAAATACATGTTATGCACCCCAGAAAATGTTCTTATGACCACAGGTAAATTTAATTTATAATGTAAATATATTTAATACTACTTTACTTAATTTGTCAAATGCTTTAACCAGTTCAGTTATTAATATTAATTATCCTACTTTATTCCATTATGTTCATAGTTTATTAATTATAGTTAAGGTAACTTTGTCTTACATATAATATTCTATAACTCAATATTTTAAGTCTCTTTATTCTTGTTCTTTTTTTCCCCTCTCTCTTTTCTGTTTATATAATAATTTAAATATTTAATTTTTATGTTTACATAAGCTGTCACTTTACATTGTAAATTAATTATTTTGAAATTGGAAATTAATTTCCGTAAATAAAAATAATTTTTATTATTTTAGGGAGGTAATATAATTGAAAAAAACAAACTTTTTTTTCTAAGCCACACCTTTACGATGTACAATATAATGAAAAAGTTACGTCTATATAGTCGACATCGGAATGCAATAGGTGAAATGAAACAATGGACAAGCCTAACACCTAATCAAAAA
The DNA here is from genome assembly GCA_021307375.1 of Tetraneura akinire. NCBI lineage: Eukaryota > Metazoa > Arthropoda > Insecta > Hemiptera > Aphididae > Tetraneura > Tetraneura akinire. The sequence continues at coordinate 14,622,007 of JAIUCT010000008.1, read as the reverse complement.
TAATATTACTATTGTCAAAATATAATAATAAATAAAAGTGATGTAATCATAATGATAAATAAGTTACCTAAGGTATTTATTATATATCTACTTCATAGAGACTTTAATATTATCCAAAACGTAAATATATTATTTAATAGTATGTATATCATTTTAATATCCATCATTGTAAGTATACTTCGTCAGAAAATAATAAAGAGTAAATTATAATTTATTTATAGATATATAATGCATATTAATGTGTACGGAATGAATTTGTTTGAATAAAAAGTTTTCTAGAGACCACAATGTATGATTAAATAAAAAATATTGTCTATATCAATGTGTTTTACTTATAATATAGCAGTTCCTATAAAAGTACATTAAACCCTAGATTGATTGATAAGTCAATATAAAACAGCTAACAGGAACACAACTGGTACGAGAATGTTGAAATTGAACCACAGGAGAGAGACCTTGTATTACATGAACAGACATAAATATCATTATTATTGTTGTGCAACTCGGTCCAAATTTAATGGAAGTGTAGATTGGAAAATGTGATCTAAATTTGTTTTGTTTTGATGTATGATTGGTTCTCTGGTTCAATTATTTTTGAATTTCGAATACCTTCGTGAAATAAATAAATAATATTTCATTTATAACACGTAATATGGAATACATGAAATTAGTATTATTTTTAATTTACAATTATTTCAAATAGTACGTTCGAAGGTCAAGGACAATAATAAATAATAATATAACTTTATAGGTGGTTAAATTCCAGAAAGAATTATTTTTATGGGTTGAACCAACATTATTTTATATTTGGTAGTTTATTAATTTACTAAATAAATAGTACTTATCTATTGATTATTATTATAATTATTCTTATTACTATTTACGTATTATATAATATTAAGACAATAAATGATTACTATCATTGAATACTCCCACGCCCCACATTATATTTTAGAATTTTTATTGATTAGAATCTGCATGACATTTATAAAATATTTAATATATCTATGTTTTATTCATTTTTTAAACTCATTGAAATAAGCATTTATTTGGAATATAATTCTAATAATGAAAGATCGTATAATTTTTCATTTCTTGTCGATAACTGTTCGTTAAATAATTTATTACATCATTTAATTACTAATTTAAAACTAGATTTAGGTACTCAAATTGTCATATAATAAAATTTCGAAAAAATAAGAAACAAATGCAAAAAAATTACATATATTTAATGTGAAAATAAAATCAAGAACGTCTCTTTGTAAGAGATTCATATTTAAAATTATTTTTTGTTTTAGAAAGTAGGTAATCCATTTCTTATAATGAAAAAAAATTAAGAATTAATCAAATTACTATAACTAATTAATATAATGTGTTTTAAACTCACATTTTAAAACAACACAACATACGCTGCGCAGCATACATATAAATACATAATTATATAGTTATATAATAAGAATAACTATTGATTGTCAATACATAATGTCAACAAGAAAATAAATATTTAAATATTTGAAGCTTAATAAGTACATTTAAAACTCATTATCTCATATCCTTATCATTATAGTCACATTATCGATTGGTAATTAATATGATACATTTTTTAATTATGAAAAATATACTATGTAGTTGTAGTATGTATGTATACATCAATACCCTAAAGGCCTAAAGGTAATATTAATATTTGTTTTTGTGACATTAAAAGATCAGGTTGAGTTTTATATTTTTATAGCCAAGAGGCACGTTTATTTGTTCTCAACACTATTATAGTTAACTAATTTATTTGGAAGCACAACAGTCCAAAGTAAAATCATCGTCATCAGCACAAATGTTTTGTCATAAATAAATTTTGTTACTGAACAAATGGTCCATAAAAATTATTCACTATCACTACTAACTATTGATTATCTTTTATGTTTCCCTACTCATAAACATGACCATGAGTTCCATTGCGTTTCTCAATGTTCTCATATTATATATTATAAAAAAAAACTTAGAATCTAATATCACTAAAAACATTGAAATAATACATGCATGAATAACATTTTTTTTTTTTTAAAAAAATGAAATATTTAATTAATCTTATGCATATTTTCAAAAATAAAATAATGATCGTTTTTTAGGTATGATAAATGGAAATAATATACGAATTATAAATTGTAGTTTATTTTTATATAGGATTTTATACTAATTAAACATATTGTGGTGTCATCAGTCAACGTCGTGTGAAATAAATTCTCAAGTAATTAAACCAATTTGTATTCTTTTTCGACCTTGTGATATCTAATTTTTTGATTCAATACGTTTAACGCGTTTAAATAAAATCTATCAATTGACCTCATCTGTGGATTGATAAAACGCAATATTTTAATATTAGAACAAATGTAAGAAAACCAAAAACAAAGAATTCAAGAGTGACAACATTCCCATGTTTATAAAATACAAATTTAAAGCAATCATGAGGGGAGGGCACACGAGTTCTTTTAGAAATGAGAAGTCTATTGTTTTAAATATTTGTAAATTCATGTATATATTATTATCTTGCAGAGCGGTCATTGTTCCATTGCCGCGATCGCTGTCGACAGGTTTATTACGAATCTAAAATGTGTTGTCATTAGAAGGAAAAAATATAATAAAGACGAGATAAATAATAGAAAAAACTGACTCGTTATGAGAACTGGGTCTTGGCCGCGAATCACCAAAATACGTATATTATTATTCATTATTATTGCTTAAACGGTCTCTTAAGCCGTTTCTCAAAAATAATTGTAACAAAATGGACACGTTCCGACTTTCTGAGATTTAAACAACATTAAAACAAACCTATGCCAACAAACTGTGGTCTTTGTTGTCGCTGTGTATTAACATTAATATACTGTCTTGACGATCTATATTTGAATTTAAAATTTAAAAGAAATGGATCATAACGAAACTGATACTGCCGCCGAAAACACAGTGGCTAAATGATATTTATAGTAGGTACAATATATTTTGATGAACAAAATAAATAATGTTATAATTATAAATAATAAAATATAAAAAACCGGTCTGTTATAACTCATAATAAAATTGAATAAACGAAGGTGTTTATAAATTAATGAATTTTTCGTGACCAAGACATTTTGTTTTTCTGAACTTTCGTTTAATTATTGTACTATTATTATCAACAAAACGATAAAACTCATGATAAATTAAATTTATGTTATGAAACAATCAAATGAGTGAGGAACGTTGAACTTGAAAGTCGCTTACACACATAAATAAATTTAAATTTAGAAAATGAATAGAAGGATCTTGTTAGCTTAGATTACTTACAGTGTAATTACAATATGGGATTTCTCAAGATTTCACAGTCCAATACGTTGGGAATATTTAAAGTGAAATGGAGGCATTAAAATAATGGCTTAAAACGAAACTGCGAACTTTTAGTCAAATAACGTCCTAGAATATGTATGATAGGTACAATAATATTCAATTTGAGAAAATATTTGTGGAGATTTAAAACATTTTTATTATAATGAACATTCCATGAAAAAATTGTTAATTTATATAAGTAGTCATATACATCATTAATTTTAATAGTTTATAATAATATTATAATATAATTTATATTAAAAATATATGTTTTTTGGATAAAATTAGATATTTAACGTGAATAATAAAATATTTGTATTATATTAGAAAATCGTATTATAATGTAATTGGAAAGCTTAATATCTAGTTGATATATGACTATAATATAACAAATTATGATAATAAATTAATTAAGATCTAGAATTTGATATAATATTTGATTTAGATATTTCGTTTTCTAAATTTATGAGTATACCCTAACCTAGATTGAAATATGAATAACTTAATAGTATACCAACATAATAAGATAAAATAGAATAATAATAAATATCGAAATCAAATAATATTTATATTTATGAAAAAATTATATTCATATCATATATTATGTTTTAAATAATTTACTTTAGTACTTTTTATCCAAAGGATTTAAGATATTATTTACTAAAATTAAGAACATTTAGAACTTCTTGCTCACCGTGATGAACAATCATATATTACTAATAAACTTAGTATCATTTATCTATTAACCTATGGAACATCTATCATTTAAACACAAAATTGTAACTTATACAAATTGTTTAGTTGGTATTATATTAATTTTTAAAATCACGTTTATAATATAACAATTTATAAAATTTACAATATTCATATTTCCTAGTTGTTTATTATCTTTATCATACATAATACGGCAATTAAATTTTCACTTACTAAAAGGAACTAAGTTACAGACATTTAAACAAAAAATAGAACTAGGATAGATGTATTCAAGTTATCAAGATGAAATGTTTTTAATTAAATTAATATAAAATTGTATGTCTCTATTTTTGATTCTTGGGTCTAATATAAAATTATAATTGCTCTATAATGACAAGTAACGACCATATTATAATATATTTCGAAAATAGCCAATTACATATAGAAAATCGAGTTGACCATTGTAAGGTGATATATATCCAGATAAATAAAAGAAGGAGGCTGGTCGCGTGTATAGCTTGAGGCTCATTGCACGATTCTGGTAGTTGCTCTAGTTTAAAGTTACCGCGCCCTCTTGTAAAACTTTCACCGCACCTGTTTTGCGGTTTTTTGCCCGTTATGCATCTGTTGTAATGTTTCAAAAATAATTCTAATGTAATATGCTAATGCACTTAATAGGATATTCACAAATGTTTAATTTTGACATTTTAGTTGAAAAAGAAGACGTTTAGGTATATTTCATAGAAAACAAGCTAATTATAATAACTATTTACCGAATAGGATAAAAAATAATTAATTATATCATAAATTTTATATTCTTCACTAACTAATTACGTCGGAGAATAATAATCTTGGATAAAGTTTATAATCCGATAAAATTAGTTTTCTAAAAAATAATTAGATTCAATGACTGCTATTTACCCACATTTTTCAATTTTAAAAAACATTTCATATGAAGGACGGGATTAATTTATCTGACCATATAGTTAAATACAAAATTACATAAAACTCAATAATTAATAAATAAAATAAAACATTTTCTGGATATATTTTTATATTTATTATATTATTATATATGGTAATTAGTAATTACCTGTGGTATTTACCCACATTCTGTGCATACGTATATTATATTTAATTCAAATTTATTAATATAAATTATTTAAACTATTTATTGTATGATTCATATAATATTCATATGATTAAAATATAAATTTAAACAATATTGAATTTTAAATAATTATACATATGTATATTGTATATAGTACTCGTATGTTTATATTTTACTCGTTTGATAAAAATTATTCTTTATTATTTTAATTGTTATTTTAAACATACGTACCAAACCATAGTTTTATAAATTATAATAATTGTATACCAGTTATTTTACTAAACTAAATTAAAATATAAATTTAAGTTTACATACACAAACACAGTAATATACGATAATAATATAGTATAAATATATAAATACATAACCTAACCATGATTACAATTTTTTTTATAAAAATATGATTTTCTTATTAAAATTAATTAATTAGGTACAACTAATGTTAATAATAATAATACATTATAATTATCCAAAACAATTAATAGTTTATAATCTCCTTAATCTAATGCTTTAACTTTCCCTCAGCCAGAGGGTACGTACTTCTCCTACTAATAAAGTAAAAACTGCATGAATGAATTACGATATTAGTATTCAACGTACACTCCATGTGTTCAGTCTATGTTGTGAAGTCGTGCTACACCTCGTAAATGTAGCATGACGAATGTTTTTAAAATCGGTTTGTTTAACATTTGAAGTTTAAACGTTTTTTATTTTTGTGTAATGGGCACTTCAATTATTCATCTTTTGGAATATACATCATTACAATTAAACGGTAGTTAAAAATTAATATTGTAACCGATTAACTATTATTTAATATAATATATTATATACTTTAATAATTATTATAGTATAATTAAAACATGCAATTTTAATTTAACAGTATCCACAATATCATTTAATAATATAAATGGAATTAATTTAATTGATGTAATATACCAACTTACTTTTGAAAAATACGTAAAAATAGATGATACCTAATATATTATATAAGAATTAAGCTTTTTTTTAAATCCTTTAAATATATAAGAATTTAAAAAAAAAACTATTATACTTAAATTATAGAATATTCTATGATTTACACATAGGATACACGGAAACATTTTAATCAACAGGATTTTAAGCCAATATTTTATAGGTAATTAATTTTATTTGATGAAGAGGAAGTTGATTATTAATAATTTTAAATTAAAATATAAAGAATTTACTTGGAGTAATAATTTTACTTATTGAATTACATAATAAATATAAATAATTACTAATTAGTAGTTTATGGATAAATTACTTTATTTTTATGTTTACATTTTACGATATTTTAAAATAATTATTTAGGTAGGTGGTACTAAGTTTGAATATCAAATAAGTTATTCTATTTTGATTTAATTTATACAACATATAATTGGCGATGTTTTCGATACTTTTAAATACATTTAACATTCGTTTTAATAATTATTTTAAGTAATTATCATTAATTATTTTTATCAATATAATAAATTAATAACTAATAATATAAACTTTAGAATACATAATGAAGTAAATGAAATACATATGAAGTGGGCAGTTATTTTACAGTTTATAACTGACTAATTCGGTATTTTATTACTTATCTGATGAGGAGGTGTTATATTATAAATTATACTTTCATAGATTAAAGAATTGTTTTACTTAAACAGACAGAGGTGTATAGAAGGCGTATAAAGATACAAGGACAAAAACTAATGTTTAGCAATTAAATCATAAATAATAATCAATATCAGAAACACAATATGTATTAAAAATATTAGGAGTATAACATATTTTATCTATAAATCTTGTACTTGTACTAATTATTTCGTATTTTCTTAATAATATTACTTTTAATATTTTAAACGTAATAACGTTCTAAATCTAAAATTTCTTAACTATCTAAATGCAAGAATATTAGTAATTAGTAATATTACTAATTATAATTTAACAATTAAAAAGTTAATAAATTATGTTATATCAAATACGAGTAGATATCAAAAATAACATCAATATACCATTTTCTAAACAATTATTTAAATTTTTTAAAAAAAGTACATCTGAAAATAATGATCATCTGAAATATTCTAACCCAATATAATATAAATTATTACAATAGCAATGTTATGCAACACAGAGAAATACGAATGGAAATAAATGAATAATATATAAATTAATTCACCGTTATGTGTATGTCAAATATAATATAAATATTTCAACAAAAGACACAATTACACAAATGATTATATTTGGACGTACGAGAATATTACTATGAATTGGATATTGTTGTAACGGAAATTGTATTTTTCACATTATATAATCGAGTAAATAACATTAACTTTTATTAAATATTTACAAATAGAAATAACACTAACCTCACCTTTTTAGAAGTATACAATTACTATTAATAAAATATAAAATATGTTACAATTATCTAATGAAATATTAATTAACTTTTCTCAGAAAAAATTACAATGGGAAATTTAATAATATAATAATTTAATGCATATGAAAATGGTACATTAGATAAATATTTTAAAACTATTTAATATAATAAAAACAAAAAAAATCCTTTAACTTTCATCGAAAAATTGGTTATTTAGAACTTCGTTACTGACTTACTGTATAATATTGAAGCAATTAAGTGAAGTGTGGACATTACTGTAGGTCAAATAACACTAAAATCGTGGCTTGTATCAGAGCAAGGTTAACCAGTTAAAATCTTTTGTCTACAAAATTCCAATGTACTTATTGGTTCTACTCGTATTACAGTGACTTATATGACAATAAATAAAAATAAATACGAAAAAATAAAATTACAACATTTAAAAATATATATTATATATGTAGGTATAATAATTAATAAATACATTTATCAAAGTAAAAAAAAAATTTTAACTTCTTAAAAGGGTAATAACTAATAACTAGGGCCCAGATTTCAATGCAAAGTGCATTTTTTTTTTTGGTTGATCTTATACAATGCTTTCTAAGTACATAATTCGTTTCATGTAACGAGGGTTTCAAGGCTGCAAATTTTATTTTGCATTTTTTTGCATATTTCGACGTTTTTTAATTTTTAGCATTTTTGGTTCATTTTATTAGTTTTTTATGCATATTTGTTCATTTTTTCAATGTACAATAAAATTTAGTCTATTTAAAATATCTAAAGATGAATTATTCTTACGGATAATAGAAGATCTTTGTTGTTTGAACATATTAAATAATATATTATTATTGTTCAACGCAATGCTCAAATTTTAGTAAGTATAATAGGCTTACTTAGAATTTTAATTTTACATAAATTGTAATATATATTTTGGTATGTTTAGCCTCAAAACGGCTAAAACATATGCGTGTTATCATTTCAAATTTTCAGTTTATTTTTTTTTTAATAAAATAATAAAGAATTTTATATGGTATTTTAAGGTCATTTTTTATATTTTTGTCATTTATGTGGTAAAATATGTGGCTATTTTTTGGAGTATATTTGTATTGTTTTAAACTTTTAAGTTCATTTAAATCCGGGCCCTACTAATAACTAATATTAAAAAAATAGTTATAATACTGGTTATTATCAAATTAATTTAATCAAAATTTGTAAAAAGAAAAATACTTTATTATATAAAGAAAATATAAAATAAAAATTATTACCATAAAATTAATTCATCTTTTCAAATAAACACGTTATGTCTTATTTTATTATCATATAAAAATGCTATGTAATGATATGTATTTTGAATGTTATTTTATGTTACGCAACTGGCAAAATTTAACAATTAATTCGAAACTCATAAACGCGTGATTCCTGTTGTTTTATACAAATAACGAACGAATTATATAAAAAAAACCTAATTTTAATATATAACATATTCTTTTCAGATGTATTTGTTGCCATATGTGATATTAAAAATAATATTATTAACAAGCACTGTTGCGGAACCTGTATTAGAAATTTTGTTGCCAGCAGAGAATGGTCAAACCCTAACGAATGTAGATCAATCGAATTCAGCCAACGATGACGAAAAAACATTGGCACAGCAAATTATTGAAGGAAAGTATGGACTTATACATACAGAACTGTTTAACGATATACCATCAAGACCGGGAATCTTAAGTTACAATATAAATCCTGAAGTCCCAAAGGATAACATTAATAATTTAGGAGGTTTAGATTCTAACGAAATATGGCTGGCAGAGAATCATTTGCTTGTTTTAAAAGGAGGAAATTTTAGTGATAAAAAAGTTAAATGGTCATATATAGATAACTATATTGCTCCATTGAGACAAGTAAAAATACCGGAAAATCCAAAAATACCTCCTCCATTTCCAATACAGTTGGAAGACAATGGACCAATTGATTTTGTATCAGTTAATGGTTCTACTTGGAATCCAATATTTCCTCCACCCCTTCCACCAATTCAAGGCCCACTACCTTCAAACATAACATTTGATGAAGATGATCAATCATTATTTTATCCTCCAAAATATGATTTTATATATACTCAAGAAAATTCTACAAGAGTTCCACCAGGTCCATTGGTTCCTGGAATAGTGTTACCACCACCACCAAATTTTTTTGGTCCTTTAGAAAAACCAGAAAAAGCTAAAAAAATTAATTTAAATACAAATAGAACAATACCAAGATTTAATCAAAAACCATACTTTAAAATTCCAAAAGGAAATATTAATGATAAAGAAAATAGATGGGTTCCAATACCATCAATCAAACCAAACTATATTGAAGGTTTGAAAATAAAAAATAACATTCTGATTACTACTACTGAAAACAATAATTTCAACTCCTTAAAAAATATAAATTATAAAGAACAAAACAATTTCCCTAGTCATCAATTTTTTTTGGAAAATCCAATAGAACATACAACCAATAGTCCAAACTCATATTATTACTATGAAGAAAAAAATAAATATGATGCAGAAAAACCAGCACAACACTATAAATATGTAGATTCTAATAACAAAAATCAACATTTTGATTTTCAAAATAACTATGAAAAGTCTACTACAGTTAAACCATATTATGATTATAGTTATGTAGCTCCAGAGTATGATTCCAACTCTCAAATCCAAAATCCAATTCACATACATAAATCAATAACAGAATATGAAAGAGAACCACCAGTATACCAAGAGTGGTTAGAAAAACAAAAAGAATCCCATTACAATAATAAAATTGAGAAACAACAATATCAATCTCAGCCACAACAAAGTAATCAATTTTCAGATATTGATTATGATGGGTATCAAACAGAAAAACCTAACTTTGCTACAGATAATCCATACCACGCATTTTTCACACAAGATGATGCCAGTTTAGTGGATGAAAATACAAAAAAATATTTTGCTTTATTTGGCCAAAAAGTTAGAACTGATAAACCAGCACAAGTAACACCAGAATTAAAATATCATAGTAATAAAAATGATAATAAGTTATCTATAACTGATAACATTAATGTCAATTATAAACAACCATCAAGAAATAATAAACCAGAATCAGAAATTACTACTGTTAAAACTCACAAAAATTATTTCCCTATATCCTTACATGATGATATAAATGTCAACTTTAAGCAACCGCTGATTCAAAAAAATCCTGATGTAGAGATAATACCTAAAAATCCAAATGATTTTAAAAATAATTACTCATATGATAATACAGCAATAAATTACAATCAATATTTACCCCCCAAAAATGTAAATATTGAACAAATTAAAAAACCTTATATTCAAACTTCACTTCAAGAAAATAATGCAGTAAAGTACAAACAACATTCACAATCAAAAAATCCAAATCTAGAATCAATTTCCCAAAGACCATATTTAAATATACAACAATCTTCATTCTTAGATGATACACATGTGAATTTTAAACAATCATTACCAACAATAAATTTAAATGAAGATATTCTTTCTCAACAACCACCATATATAACAACACAATTATTAAAGGATAATAGTGTAAATTATAAAAAGCAAATTGAAACTGAAAATTCCAATAAAGAACAAACTACTCAAAGACCACAATTGCATATAACACAATCATCATTACATAATGGTAATAATTACAATTTAGATTCTTCGCTTATAACAATGAACCCAAATTCAGAACATATAACTCAAAAATCATATTTGCAAATATCCCAAATACCATTTTATAGTGATATTATAAGGAATAAACAACCATATCCATTAATTAATTCTAATACAGAACAAATTACTCAAAGACCATATATAAATATTCCAGACACTTCAATACTTGATGGAATTCGATTGAATTTTAATCCTCAGAGATATTCAAATAGTGGTATAGCCACACAACAGCTGAAAATACCACATACTTCATATATTGAAGATACACCAATGAATTACCAACAAACAATATTACAACAAAACACAAATATTGAAGCTGAAGTAAAAAGGCCACGTATTAAATTTCCACAGGGTTCATTGTCTGATGACACTCTATTCAATTTTAAAAGACCTTTGACATTGAAAAATCATGATACAGATTATTATACCCAAAGACCTCAAACTTTATATACAGAAACACCAATAACAATAATTGATGATGTTCATGTCAATTATAAACAACCGCTATCAACAAAAAACATTGATGGAGAATATATAGTATCAACACAAAGGCCACTAAATCGTGTAGTTTCATATAATTTACCAGGTAATAGTGGTAGCCATTTTTTCTTTTTAACAACTCACACAGGACATCCAATACAGTACAATTTGGGTAATCACAATTATCAGTACTATAAAAGGAATATTAAATAATTATATTGCGAATTGAATGCAAATAATTTTTAATTAACTCATGGATAAATAACACAATCAAATGTTTGTTATTGTTAAAGAAAAGACTGTGTTAAGTAATATTAATATAATACTATCTTGCAACAAAATAATTTTTATGTAAGAAAAACACAGTATTACTAGTGTTTAATTAATATGACATTTTATACTTTTATATAATTATATTCATTTATTTTTTATGATTAATGACTTTTTTCTGTAATAAATATATATATTTGTAATCAAGTGAAAGTAAATGAATGAATCACTTTTTGTTATTATGAATTGAAAATATATTTCTGTATAGTAATTTAATATTGTGTCATAATTTTAAAATATAAGAATTAATATTGTTATTTATTTTTGTTTTAACACAAATTGTAAAATTAAATTTTATATGTTTTATTTATAATATGTTTTAAATTACATAAACAATTTAATATTAAATCACACATATATATTTATATTTATAGTTTATTAAGAACTTTATGTTGTAAAAATTCAATATTACAGCAAAAAAATTAATTTAAAATACTATTGCTAAATGTTAACCTTTAGATTACACATTTTTAAAGCGCATTTAAAATTATTAAACATCCAAATAATTTTAGATTATAATTTATATATTTATGTTTTTTTTTTTTTTTATTATTAAAATGATTACTGTAACATAAAATTTTAATAACTCTATAGTTATACAATATACATACATATTCAGCGCTGGATTGAGACTTTTCGGCCCACGTATAAATTTAACAGAAAATAAATAATAATAACATTCTCGAATTTTATGCGGCCCACCGAGATTTTCTCGGTAGCTCGTCGGTTCAATCCGGGCCTGTATTTATTATAATATGTGTTTTGTATGTGCCTAATTGTTTTATTTATTAAATAAATATAAAGTTTATATTTATATATTTAACATTATAAAGTTATAAGAATATTAATTAAAATAATTAAAAATAGAAATCACTAATAAATAATAATATGAATATTGTTTATACAAATAAAAATGCAAGCATAAAGGGTTCTTTTACTTAAAAATTATATGTCTTTTTAAGGACTTCAGTTAAAATCATGAAAGACATAAGCGCAAATAACAAATTTGGCAAAAATAATTTGAGCAAATTATAAAATATTTATTATTATTTTATTATATTATTATTAATATGTCAAATTGTCACAAATTACATTCAATTCAATACTTTAAATAAAGGTTTATTTATTTGACTTTTAATAAACCCCATTATGTATTTTTAAATACAATATTAGATATGTGAGAATAATATGGAATAGAAAGAGTAATTATAAACACTATTGATGGTCATTGGACAGAACTCAAAATTATACTAATTACTAATTGTATATACTTAATTATATGATTTTTTAAGAAATTAATGACACAACTAAAACAAGTTTCAATAAACTATCCAAAATCTTATTTAATCATTTTAAACATTAGATAAAACAATAATAAATTATTGTATATTATACAACTAATATTTCTAGCTAAATTTATATTATAATATATTTATTTTAATCCAAAATATCCATTTTCTTATATATTACCAGATAGACATAGGCGCAACTAAGTCCACATTTTTTTTTGGGGGGGGGGCTATAGGCCCACGATAAAATTATGTTTTAAAGAATACTAATCTTCAAAATAACTTTAAATATAATAAATGTATATATATTATACAATATTGGATCAACATTTAACAATACCAACATATATATTTTATAAATATATTAGCTGATACGATTTTTATGATTTTCACATGGACCCTATTTTTTTAAAGAGCTAGACATAATAAAAATACCATTTAATACCTTAAGAATTTATATTACATAATATATATATATATTTATATATTGCTATAATACAATATAAACCAGATTAATATTAAAATATAACTAAATATTAAAAAAGTAAATTTAAAATATAATTCATTAAACTATAAACATACCTGTATCTAATTCATTACTAGATGATGTATCAGTTGGAGGTTTATCGTGTAAATGCAAGTATACTTGTATTGCACATCTTGCCACCCTGAAGTAAAATGGATGAGAACGTAATACATCTTCAAGTCTTAATAAACTGACATAAGACCTTAAAGTCATTTTACGCATACAGTATGTATGAAAATCAAATTGATCATCAATAATTTCAGTAAAATGCTAAAAATAGAATAACAAAATATAAATATAAATATATTATAATTAATATTAATATAATATAGCAATAGCACTTTAAACCTTAACTTATACATTTTAAATTATTATTATAAAACAAATACTAACACCAATAAAATAACTTAAAATTAAATTATTAAAATAAAAATAGATTATGAACAATAATTTTATGTTCCATTCAATAATAAAAAAAGATGAGCTGATACTCCTGCCGCAGGGATATAGGTGTGCAAATCATAATGTTTAATTTTAATTAGAATTTGAATGCAATGATAAACCATTGCATTCGAAAAGCGATTCCAGCGAAGTTTAGTCAGATAATGTAGGTATTGATTAATATATTGCTATTTTTTCTAACGTATAGGGTCATTTTGAGAAATTCAAAAAATGACCTAAATAAAGTACCAACAACATCCACTTTTCAACCGGAAACATATGCTATTCGTGAGAATTATTTCGTGTAGTAAAAATGTACTTAAAAAAAAAAAACACATCATTATAAAACCAATACATCATCCGCTTCACTCAGAATCTAAAAATAAAATTATATAATAACTAACAGTACATCTTCAAATTTAATAGTATTTGTTTTACATTCATAGGCATAACTAAGTTACCAATTAAGCCTACTTTAAAAAGTTACTGAATTACTTTAAAAATGAACGATATTTTCTACAAACTTCAATAAAATTTTAAAAAAAGGTATTTTTTTTTTTTTTATAAAATAAAAATGATATTTTAGAGCCTGAGTGAAATGATGAATGTATTGGTATTACAATGTTTTTTTTTCTTTGGTGTGTGGGTTTGTAGTATTTATACACACTTTTACTTCCAGAAAAAAATGATCTGATAATCAAAAATAGCATATGAGTCTGGTAGAGAATTTTTATATAGTTGTTACTTTTTTTAGGTCATTTTTACAAATTTCTCAATTAAACTATGAGATAGGAAAAACTACCAAAAATACGGGGCATTCTTCATGGAAACTAAATTCTTAATGAAATCAATTTCAATATTTCATGATAATTAAGGCAATATTAACTTAAGAGACTTGAAAATTGTATAAGGAGTTACTTTACTACATAAAGAAGGGAGGACTAGAAAGGTTATTCAAAAATGTTATGAGAAAAAAAGCTTGGGCTTTAGCCCTCCCTTAGTTCAGAGACCATCTTACACCTACATATTACATTATAATATGTACAAATAATATTTACATTATAATGAAGATATTAATAATTATTAACATTGAAAACTCTTAAATAATTTATCCCAGCAACTTTATAAGTTTCTAAGATTCCTACTAATATGGTTTAAGTTACATGAAAATTGGAGAAATAATATTAACATAGAAAAAGATTTAAATTAACTATTTATATTTCTTTAATGAGAGACTTTCTAATTTATGAACAATTAAATTGTTGGTAAAACAATAAAATTTAATCACAAAAAATATTTTATAATTTGTGTTATATTTAAAATTATTATTATAATTATTATAAATTCATTTATATGATTATAAACAAAATAAATTTATTTATTATTTGTAGAATTATATGTTTATATTTATATATATATATATAACCTACCCTATCAACTTCATGACATTTTTTCAAACTTTCACCATATTTTCCAAGTCGTTGATAAGCTAATGCACATTCAGTTTGGAACCACATGCATTGCATTTCATTCAAATTTTCCATGGGAGAAACACCTTCCTATTAACAAAAAATAAAATAATTTTATTCACATGGATAAACATTTTTAGGTTAATAACTATATTAATAACATATAATTAGATACAATAATTTAGTTACATTAAAAATATATATATTTCATAGTATTTTTACTAAAATAATTGTTGAACTTTTGGTTCAAATATTTATAAGTAAATTAATAGTTTATACACATAAGTATACAATTGAATTAGAAAATAAGCTTTTTCAATATTTTAATTTTTTGTTTAACATAAAATACACTAATTAAAAAATATATAAACTGATAAATAAATTTTGGGCCATAAGTTTTTTCTTTGAATCCAATATATTATTAAATTTACAAAAATGTTACATCACTATTCTGGCAAAAGTTAATTAAGTTACTTAATTTATATAAAATTAATAAAAGTCTTGATAAAAATAAAAATAATTTATTATTAATTAATAATAATATAATTAATTATTTATTATACCAAATATAATAATTTTTTACCCTTGTAAATTTTGAACAAGTTTCTTCTGCTTCTTTAATAAGATTTGCTCGTAACATATATTTTGCACATTTTGAGTTAATATATCTATCAGCAGTATCCAATCCTTGTGCTTCATCTAACCATTTATATGCTTCATAAACATCACCAGCATGCTAATTAAATTAAATAATTAAATATCTACTATTCTAAAATAGCATGCAAAGATTTTATATTTATTTAAAATAAAATACTTTAAATATTCTCCCTTTTGTCACAAATAGTTCAATTAAAGTCGGTGTATGTGATATTGCGTGATCAATAAATGTCAATGCCTTTTGTACATCGTCAAGATAATCATAATGTTGAGCTAAGTAGTGATATACCCATAATAATGCAGAAGCTGGCTCTTTACTTGATGTATCTATAATAAATAGAAGTACTTACATTAAAATTTAAAACAAACATTTAGAAAATATTATCTGATTATCAATATTATGAGGTGTGACAATTAATTACCCGGAATGATTACTTTGTTCTGGTAACAATGGCCAATTTAAAACACCGGAATATTAATTCGTACCTTGTAAACTATTGTTTTTATAATTTTTGTAATTGGTTCAGTGAATAGAGAACAGGAGTATTTTTTGTGAAGTAGTACTTGTCCTCAGTGAAAAAATGTCTCAGTAATTATAAATAGAGCAAAGAATTATTATTCAATTTTTCGTTAAGTCCAAAAAAAATGTTTCTAAACTTTTGGCAATGTTATCAAGAGTTTATAAAGATGATACGATGAAGAAAACATCTGTTTACTAATGGGTTAAGGTGCGATTCCTATTAAGTGTCTGACGCATTCAGTCAACCGCAATATACTTTAATAATGATAAATAATAGATACGATTCTTTAAATCCGTCAACGGCTATGCATTGGTCGCTTGACACTAGAGCTGCACAAGCCATCTGGTAAGAGAGCAGTATAGACAGCCGCACGCATATTTATTTATATAATGGCGGTACCAAGATTTTATTTATGATTGTCGAAGAAAAATTAGTAGAAATGGTCTAGGACGTAATTAAATTTATCAACAATTAACCTAAAAATCCCCAAAATTTCTTTTCTTCATGTATTAAATGCCGATTTTTAATATTTCAAAAATCCTTCATTAGGCCTTAATTTAAACAAAGGATGCTCATTTTCATTTTTTTTTTTTTCATTTATTAATTCTTTAATTTATAGTTCTTCATCCACCTCTTCAAGAAGTAGATATATGAAGTAGATAATATGATAACATCATTTTCCATTTTAAAAGATCGTCAAAAGAAGCATTAACAATAAAAATCAAGTTAACGTCACGACACCCTCCATATTCACTGGATTTGTTACCCTGTGACTTTTCTATTCCCCCCATCCTTCCCATAAAAACAGTATTAAAAAGTTGTTTTGATGGTGTAGAAGAGATCCAATAAAATTGGATGGCAGCACTAAAAGCCATCTCAAAAGAATTTTCTGGGTGTTTCAAACAATGGAAACATCGAATGAATAAGTGCAATTAAGCTGGAGAGAAGTACTTTAAAGGGGATAAATTGGATTAACCTATATAATTTATATATTTTTGTAAAATAAAGTTTTTCGGGTAGTTATATGTCATACCTCGTAATTTTGTTTTTATTATTAAAAAATATTTAATACACTACCTTCATTATCAAATGTACTAGAATTAGTCAAATTTTTTACATATGATTCTAATAAATCTTCAATTATTTGTACTTTATGTTTATTCTTATACAAAGAACGTAAATCTACAAATAATGGTGGAACACCTTTGTGAAAACCAGCTCTTAAGTAAGAATCTATTTCACTTCTGAATGAATTTCCTATGTTATGTGATAACATAAATTATTAATATTTTTATTTTTTTAAGACAATTAAATATTTTAATTAAATTTACCAGAAGAAAAAGTTAAACATAAACGTTTAGGAGCCAGTGCTTTAGGAAACTTTTTCCGATAACCACATAGCATATTATAAACACATTCATCATTATGCAATTGTTTTGCTTCTTTAATTTTTAAATAATAAGGTGTATTTTCTTGATTCCTTTGTAGTAATTTTTCATAACATTGTGTGGCTAAATTATAATTTCCCATTTGTAAATATAATGTACCTAAATTAAGAAACATGTATTAAAGTATAAAAATATAAATTAATAATGACCAAAATAATATACCATAAATCTCTAAGACTGTTAATTTATCAAAAATATTTGCTTTATACATATCCAAATGTTTAATTGCATCTAATATTCCACCAGATTCTTGAATAACCATATTTTGATATAATAGAAGCTCACTATACTCAAAATCAAATGGTGCCTAAATATAAAATTCAAATTTTGATATAAAATTGTGATTATTTTTTTACAAATAAAAATAAATATAAAATTATTAATTATTCAATAAAGTATTATTAAATAAATCTTATACATTATAATATAAAAATTGAATTTGATAATAATTATTACTAGGTCTCGGATTTATATGTAAATACATATTTTTACTGTGACTTAAGTAATTAGGTAAGTGATAAATTTGTTTCAAGTGATTTCCAATGTAATGAACTATATTTTATTTTGCATATGTTTACATATTTCTCAATAATTCCATTTTTCCCTACATATTTCGACAATTTGTTCATTTAAGATTTATTAATAATTATATACGATTGTATTTTTCAATACAGACAATAATTTCCCATTTTTCCAAAAGTACGTAAATAAAACAATACCAATTATTGAGCTAATCTATATTATGTTTGACATTTATGATCTCGATAAATCCTTTAGTCGGTACAAATCTGTGTTACGACCAAATCGTAGATCATTTAACTTTGACAATTTGAGCATGTATATGGCATTTCATTGCTTTCAAGATCAAGATGAATAATGTCAATTATAAAGTAATTTTAATATTTTTTTAGTAATGTTTTTTGTAATATTTTTATATTCCATATTTTCAATTTTTTATCATATATAAAGCGATATTTTATTACATATTTTGGTTTTTTTAATGCATATAAATCCGAGCCCTAATTATTACATTATATACCATATATTATATTTAAAACTTAATAAAATAACTTACAGACACCATTTGTGTTTTTCTAAATGTTTCCAAAATTTTCAAAGCCATATCATGGTCATTTAAAAGATGATATGCCATTGCATAACCAATCCACGATGCTCGTTGTGTTGGGCGTAACATAAACAATTGATATCTTGTATCCTTAAGTATTATTTAAATTAATACTACATTTAAAAAACTGTTTATCATCTTTTAAATATAATAATAAATTTTTTCAATGAAAATATCTTTTAAGTAAATAATATTTAGATAAAACACAGTAAAAATCTAATAATTAATTACAACATTTGAATTTTCCATAAAAAATGTCACTTAAAATGTATTAAAAGTTCCTTGTATAAAAATTATATTATTTAGATATTACATTATTTAAATATATATTATATAAATTTATAACTTCCAAGTATTCAGTTTAAATTCATTTTGTCCAGAAATTTTATTTAAATTTAAACAATAAAAAATAATAAAAAATAATAAGAATAGAGGATTTGAAATAAGTATAAAAATTAATAATGAATAAATTAAATATTATTAAATTGATTTTATATTTTGATTCTAACATAATCAAAATAAACTAATAATTAATTTAATTACTTGTTAATTCATCTCTAACTATTAGAATTTTAGATAGTAACATAGTGTAAGGTATGATTACTGAATCTATAAAAACTGTATTTTAAATTTTAAGCAAAACGAAAAAATATATTGATTTTACAATGATTTATGACTTTTTATTGTATCTTAAGACAATTTTTTTGACTCGGAATAATGCTTTGATTTTCATGAATAGTAGGTATATGTTTCCGGTTGAAAAATTAATGTAATTGGTAATTTATTTAGGTCATTTTTCAAATTTATCAAAATTGACACTATGCAATAGGCAAAACGGCATTTTTCATAAAAACATAACAAATTTGATTTTAACTTTTCATGATACCTCAAGCAATTTTGAACGTAAGACTTAACATTTTTTCGTAGTATTTTAATAGGTACTGTGTATATATGATAAAATTTTGGAACCATTACATTAATATTTCTATAATATATAGAACATTGAATATTTCCTAAAATTTTCGTTTTTATCTATATATTTGATAAAATTGTCAATTTTGGGTTTTAAGGTCTGAAAATTTTACTGAAGTATAATCACATATTACTTAACATATTACCAAAATATTAGAAAAATCCCAAGTCTCAATTTTTTTATAGCCATTCAAAATTGAAATTTTTAGTTAATCGAAAATCTAATATATATAAATATTTGTATTTCTAAATACTTTTATAATGATTAATAAAAAATTTTATTGAAGCATAATTGCATATTGGTTAACATAGTTCAAAATAATAGAAAAATTCCTAGTATTCATTTTTCTCATAGGTTTTTAAATTTGAAATTTTAATAAAATTGATATTAAGGTATAAATATATGGATTTTTCTTATTAATTCTCAATATTTTGCAATAAATAAAATTAACAAAAAAAATTTATTTTATTGAAGCTCAAATACATTTTATTAACCTTAGTTGTTTAGTTCAGTTTCAATTAATTGTGAATATTATATTTACGATTTTTTTATTATTTTTTTTTTTTTACTTGTTTTAAGTATAAAAAGCAAGCACTAAAGCAAATACAGGTCTAAAGAGGTTAGTGTTCAATTTTAATATAATAAAAGAATATGATTTTAATGATAAATCGATGCAATCAAAAAACGACTAAAACCCCAATAGAAAAGTACTGTCACATTTAGGTATTTAGATGACTAATTTAGGAATTTTATGGGTATATAATATATACATATTGAACGCAAACTGATAAATGTAAGTTTTAATCATTACATATATTATCTGATGAACTTTGCTCAAAATTGTATTTCTGAATGCAATGATTCAAATTTTAATCAGAATTCAACATTAATCTCTTTATACCTGTATCTCTTCCCTTGTTTATTATTGTTATTTATATCTATTTATTACAATATTATTTATAACACCTAGCATTCTATATATACACTTAATCAATTAAATAAAAATGTTCATATTTCATGAACTAAATGTTACGAGACAAATACTATTCTCGAAAACATGTTATAATTGATACAATTGTTATGAGAAATGATCTAATAAATTATGACAATTTTTAATTTAAGAATAAAAAACATTTCCAACAAATATTAATATTATAACAGATTGTAAAACTAAAAAATATTTACTCGATATCCTTCCAAATCTCTCATTTGAATTTGTAAAAGTGATAAATCCCTTAAAATTTGAATATTATCTTTTTCCCATTTTAATGCATTTCTATAACATTTAATTGCTTCATCATACCTACACAAAAAAAAAATATATATATATATTACTTGAATAAAAATAAAATAATAACAATTAATATTTATTTATATATAAATATATATACCTATATTTAACTTACTTTTTATCTGATCTTTGTAAAAGACCATAAACATGCCAACAAACATGTGAAGTAAGATCGTTACGGAGACCTCGTCGTACATGATCGTAAGCTTCTTCTTTCCGGCCCAAAAAATTTAATGTCAGTCCTTTCATTGCCAAAGTTTCTTTTAAAGAAAATTAAACAATTTTAAAATGATTTTTCAATATAAATAATAAAAAAAATTTACCTCCATGTTCAGAATATTTCGGATTAGAAAGAATCTGTTTAGCAAATTTCAATCCATTTTTGTATTGCTTCTGTTCATAGCATCTCTAAAATGAAATATTTATATATAAAACAGTAATTGGTAATACAACTATTAAAATACACATCATTTTTATATTATTATTAATAATTATAGGTATATGTATTTTAAATTATTCAATGTTTAATAATATTGTAGTTATTAAAAATAAAAGTGAAAAGTAATAATATATACTTTTATTACTGAATAAATTAATGAATAAACAAACTTACTAAAATTCGTTTGAATAAAGAATTTTCTTTGGGCGGTAAAGGATGGCCCGATGGCATTTTTATTTTTTTATACCCTGAACTAAATGATAAATATAAAAAACAATTCAAAATTACTGTAACTACAATAGGTAAAGGTGTAAAAACTAAAATATTAGCGTAAATCTAGAAAGATGATCCTCGTGAGAATTTTCATAACACTTAGTTTTTACAAGAAATCACAAATATTGTTGAATATGAAGTTGGTAACATTATAAATGATAATTATATTTTATAACATCTTTGGTATAAATCTTCTTTTGGCATTTTAAATTAAAAGCAAGGGAAGGGATAATAGAATTTGATTGAATGCAATGATAAAGACATAAAGACTATACCCAATTCGGGATTCAGTTAGGAGTGCGCAGAAACCAATTTTCGTTCCATTACTCCCAACATAAACCATCTGCTACACAAATCCCATAATACCTTGTGCCAGCTGCACTGATCAGTATGTTATTTAGTCGCGGAGAGGGGATAGCCGGCGACTGATAAGGGAGCGACTACAATTTTTGTCAGCTGTATGAGTGATGATAACCGTGATGAGAATTATTGATGTATGCGCATGCGTAAAATATATTGGAATAATAGGTATTTTTCCTGCGAAGATCCACTCGTATTAATAGTCGCAAGTCGCCACAATATCACAACAATAAATGTCGTTAATCGTCATTTTTTTCATATTTTCGTTTAAGTTAAAAATATCAACTTTAAAAAGCTATAAAAAAAATTGAGATTAGGGATTTTTCTAATATTTTGTTATGATAAGTAATATGTAATATATATTAAATTATATGTGTAAACGAATTTCTGTTTGCTTTTATACATTCCTAAATTACTGGACCAATTTAGTCAAAATTTGGTATACAGAGTACAGAAATGTCAGAAATATTAGGCCAATGGGCAGACGATAGGTTAAGTTAAAAAGCGATGGGACCAACCCCGGGAAGTACTCAAAGAAGTACCTATTATGAGATTTAAGATGAAAATTTTTGTTTATAGATGGTTGCTATTACTATATATAGTATTTGTTATTACTCTATTAGTTTCAATAATAATTATATTATCACTATGGTTACTATTATAAATTTATAATCATGATGAGTTAAATTCGTCGAAGGAAAAATGTCGTTTTTTCGTCGTTTTCTTTTTCTCTGTCGCATGAGATCAATTTTGAGAAATTCGAAAAATGACCTCCTAAATAAAGTACAAAATACATACAATTTTTAATCAGAAACATATGCTATTTGTGTAAATATTTTGGATAGTCAAAGTGTCTTCAGACATAGAAACAAAACAAAAAAATCATGGGAAGGGAACACCGAACATGTGTGTAATCATAATGTTTAATTTTAATTAGATTTTGAATGCAATCATAAACAATTGCATTCGAAAAAAGGTACTCGTCCAATATACTATCTACCGTCAGATATATAATATAATAAACTACTAAACTAGATTTCTAACTGCTATATGCTTCCCGTGTAAATGATTGAAGTTACAATTTTCCGCCATCTTTATGGGAATTAGAAACTTATCAGTTACCTCTTACCTATCACATTTATATGATCATTGATCAATAAGACAATAATCTTACTCATATTGTTATTATTTAGTATATTGCTTAATGTTTATAGATTAATTGTAATTAGAATTTGAATTCGATGGTTCATCCTTCATCATCACATTCGAAAAAAGTATTTTGAGCGAGTTCTGTCAGATATGGGCATTTAGGTGACAAGGGATTTTATGAACTTTTAGAGACTTGAAAATTTTATAAGGTGTTCATTTAGGTATGTACCTACTTAGTGTTTGATTTGGAGAAAAAGAAGAAGAGGGACTATCGACTTTCAAAAAAATTAGCGTCCCCCTAATATGCTTAAGTAAATGTAATATCATAGGGGATTTAATAATTAGTAGGAGTACGCTCAAAAAAATAAAAAATAGAAGAGGTACCCCACCCCAAATCAAGCACTATACCTACTATATAATATATAACATATTAATATGTGCGATGTGCCTATATGGTCCCTATTATGTGTGATAAAATTTTGCGTTCTAAATATTTAATAAAAAATATCAAAATTTTAATCAATACCTACATTATCTGACTGAACTTGGCTCAAAATCGTTTTTTCGAATGCGATGATTTATCATTGTATATATTGTATATAGATTATAAACATGGGTAGGTAGGTACATATGAGTATACATCGATTTAAGAATAAATTTAGACTTATGAAGTTATGATTTTTGAAGTAATATTTAGTTATGAATCAATACAAATACAATTTTAAAAGCTTAAAACCCAAAATTGCCAATTTTATTAAACATTATTATGGAATAAAATAAAAGTAATATGTCGTTAGGCTCCTATAAAGTTTTCAGACTGTAAATCCCAAATTACTAATTTTATCATCATACATTATAAAGAAAATACCTACCTACTGAAAATTTAACGAAATTTCAATATTTTTACGAAAAATTGATGTAACTACAGTTTCAAAATTTTACTACGTATATAAAATGCGTAATGAAAAACAGTAAAATAAAATGTTTAAAAATAAAAAATTCTACAAGTGACTCAACATCAAAATATTAGTTTAAAAACCCACTAAATTCAATATTTTTTGTGTTCTTGTAAAACATTTAAAATTGATTTCGTCAAAATTACAGATTCCATGATTATTGTCGAATTTTTTGGTGGTTTTTCCTACAAGCGACTTAATTTTAAAAAAAATTCGTAAAATGCCTAAAGAAAGTACTTACTAGAATAGGTACTAGATAAAATTATTTACCGGAACCATTCGTGATAATTAGGTCATTAATTTTAGTCGAAAATAGCAGTAGCGTATTTGAAGCCATAGGGGGGGGGGCGATACTAAATTTATGAGCATTATACACTAGTTACATAAGAGCAATATTTTTATTTTTTTAAAAATATTCATTTACTCTTGGATGTTGGATACATACCTACAACTAGGGATGGCAAAAAAAATATCGATATTTCTATATCGATATTTAACTTTCGATAATTATTGACGGGTATCGATATTTTTTTATCCACGACTTTTTTCCATGAATCATGTTATTGTATATTTTTAAGTGTTTAAATATATTATAGTGTCCTATAAAAATGTTTTGAATTTTAAATTATAATTAGGTATTCATTATTTGGATAACAATAAAAACATAAAATTGTCATGTGCTATATTAAATGTTTTAAATCATATTTATTATTTAAATTACAATTAAAATATGAAATTGTAAAAATTGTATATTTTTAACTGTATCAAAGAATGATTTATTTTTTTTAAATAAATAGATACTTTAATTTGTGGTTTCTTTATTATTAGTTTATTACTTTACATGTTACATCCAATTGTCCTGACAAACTTCTGACGGGACCGGAGAAACATTATGCTTTTATGCCCTGTTATCACTTATGCGCCAGTGCTTGGTATTATAATTAATTTGGCCAATAAAAAGTACATCATAACATACTAAAATTGTTTTTTGAAATATCGATATATCGATATTTTTCCGAACGATATATCGTCATATCGATATTTAAATTTTCGATATATCGAGGTCAGGAAGAATTTTGCCATCCCTACCTACAACCTACTGTTCCATTTATACTTACATCACTTAAGAAAGGTAAATAAAATAATATAACTCAAATTACAGTAAAAAAAATATTTATTAAATTAGAAACTCAACATTTCTTTTTTTCATGGTGGAAAATTTATCAAAAAATTGATCAATATCGATGAGTATTGATCGATGCACATGCATTAAAGCCAATCTACTTAATCTATTTTGCCCCATTGTTGATCTAAGCTAGGTTTTTAATCTACATAAAATAAATTAAAAATGGAAATAAAAATAAAAGTATATTAATGTCAATTTCATAATCTAAACTTTTTTTAAAAACATAAGATACTATTCAACCACCATGAACGAGAAAATATTTTCAGCATATTTTGAATAATACTAAATAAGATACTTTTAAATAAATTTTAATAAATTATAAGAATTTTGATAGCAAATTATTGTAAGGCTTAGTAAAAATATTTTTAAAATTGAAATAGCTGAAGCATTTAAATTGGTTAAATACTAACTACATAATATACTAATTTACTATGCATGCAATTAGAATTAAACATTACCTTCTAAAAGTCGAAAAAGATCTTTCAGTGGAGGCAACATTAACTGGCAAGCATGCTAAAATAAAAAGACAAACTAATATAAAAATAATAAAAAAACAAAAACATATAACTTGGGCAATTGGGGGGAGGGGTGGGGCGACCGCCCCCATCAAATATGTTTCATACAAACTAAAGAAAAGACACACCGACACCATGATAAAACTAATACATTTTTCGCTGAGGTTCTAAAATGAATTGCATTAAATTGTAGTATGATATATTAGTAGAAACGTGTATAAATAGAATATGGGCAAAGCGACGGAAGGGAGTGAAAATTTTTTGGTGGCCCTTTAATTCGGTTCCTGGTAACATAAAATAATCCTATCCACCCCTGCTTTTTAGATCTTGCTTAGTTGTATGTTAATGTAATTAGCTTGTGCATGTCATAAGAATTAGGTCTAGTTATGTCTATGGTTATAACAAATTATAATCTACTTTACCACAATAAATTATATCCATCAATGAACCATAAAAGTATTTATTCTATCCTTTATTATAGTACATATTGCATTGATATTAAATTCTCTAATGTCATGTGATAATTTAATTTAATATTAGTATTTATTAATTTACAATAAAGAACTCCCATATTTTATTAAAAAAAAAAACCTTGTATTAATTAATTTATATTAGTTTCATTCAATTTTACAAATTTTAGAACGGTTTAATGTAATTTGTAATTTGTTCAAATTGTTTTAGTAGGTATATTAGTTGTTTAATATTTATAATATACACAATAAGAAACACATAAGGTAATGTTTATTTTCTATACATTAGCTACAATTTTGTACTAATAAAATACTTAATTATATTCGTATTGTTAACAAAAAATATTTTGTTAAACAAATTTTTTACTATAATAGATATAAAACAAATATATTATGTATTAATATATAACACATCTAAAACAATGACTAGACACCAACAATTTAAATAATTTATAAGTACACACATACTATCAAACTGGACATAAAACAAAAGGAACCAATAAATAAAATATCATCAGACACATACAAAAAACTCTTCGAGGTTCACTTTTTAATAAATAATTATATAGAGTATATATCAAATATTAAATAAATAATCGTTATATAAATATTAATCAAAATATAAATACATAAAACTAAATTACAAAATTTCAGTGTAGTTTAGGTTTAGGAATCTTGAAATGCATATGGGTTAATCAGATGTATACTTCATTTATAATATTATTTCTTCATCCATAATTTTATAAATTTACCACAAATAGTTAGTAAGTTATTATATATTTTAATAAATATTATTACTTTTGTATTACTTTTTTCTTTCGAACCTCTAAAAATTAATTTTATATGTGTCTGATTATAATGGAATGCTTAAAAATCTAACACACTGGGACATTCAAATTTAAACTATATCATAATTATTATTATTTTTTAATGAATCATCTATTGTTTTTCGTTGCGTTCATTGACGTCAATTATGGACAAATTTATACTGGCCACATAGCAATGAATTAATGATATTATTGTTTTAACTAACATTATTGGACTTGAAAACCAGCATAATAACTTAAATAAACCTTGACCAGCAACTACAAAAATAAAAATAAAATAAAAATAAAATATTTATATATATATATATATTAAGATTTTTAAAATTAGTTATAGTTTAATATTAGTTGTATAAAACTAGTTATAGTTTAATGATTACATACTTAATGGTCCAGTAATAAAATGGCACAGATACAATGATGCAAAAAATAATTCATTTCCTGCACACATAAAGAACAGCACAGGTTTTGATGTATAATACCATCTCATTATTGGATTACTAGACATGTCCACAAATTTATGGCTAGTTTTACCTTGTAAAATTGAACTAACAAAATAAATAAATAAATATATATATAAAATATTATAATTCAATTAATAATTTATAGATATTACGAGTGTAGATAAATCCAGTGACAAGCAATGTCAATAATACAACTAAGTTGAAAGAAAAACATATATTTAGGGTAAAAATTTGATAGTGAAATACACAAACTCATTGTTCCACAACGATCGGTTAGTTGATCGAGTATAGCTCCAAATTTGGTACCTAAACAAAAAAATTATTTTTTTAATATTTAGTTAAATAAATACTTAAATAAGTTAAACATATTAATATATAATAAATTATCATTGTATTATCATCATAAACTTAAGATTTAATTTTTTATTACAACAATTATCCTTACTTTGATTAAATGCTCGAGCAGCATGACCATCAAAAGCATCCAATAATGCACTTACAACATAACACGAACATGCTATTTTATAATTAGTTGGCATGAAGTAAATTGAAATTATTGCAAGTAATATTCTCGCATAACCTGTAAAATAAAATAGTTTCCTATAATTGATATCATACAAAATATCTTCTAATTAATACACCTAAATACCAACTGAATAAAAAAAATCTAAAGAGGTAATGAAAATAGAAATTATATTGATAAAATTTAGCCAATTTATTAGTTCCTTACTTCCTTTAGAGCTTAAATCTTTGAGTAATAATATAGTTTAAATAGATACATAATTATGATGTATGCCTAATATTGAACATATAATGGCAACAGAATATAACTTTTGATCTCTTTATTTTGTATACAAAATGTATAAATTTTATTAACTATAATTTTAATATATTTCTAGGATTTCGTAAATTGATTTTGTTATTAATAGTATAATATATTAAAAGTTTAAACTTATCATAATAAATGGTAATAATTGGAAAAATAAACAAATTCATAAAAAAAATTAATTTTATTACATAAACATTTTATGTTTTGGAGCGTTATTCTACGTACCTATTACAATTAGAATATTTACAAGTAGTTACTTTATTTATAAAATTAAATTAAACTTACCAATTAAATTTGGTACAAATAAAAATATATTTTCTTGTTTTCCCATTGTAAATTTAATTTAAAACAATATATTTACAATTTATAATTCCACAAAAATTGTGTATTAATTTAAGTTATTGTATTATGTTGACTGGAAAAACAGCGAAAACTGGAAGTGTAACAACTAACAATGTAATACAATTAAATGAAAAATTTACAAAGTAATAGTGTACTATAGTACATTACTTTATTAAAAGTAGTAAGTAAATCCTAGTAACGAGTATTGAGATTGAGTTGACTACCGTCTAGCGTCTGGCGTCTACTAACTACTGAATAACATAAACAAAAATGATGATGGTGACAACTGACAATAGTCTGTGTAATCTAATGAGTCATAAGTAATGACTAATGAGCTGCAACTGCAATGTAGTATGTAGACAAGAATTATTACTGTTTAGTGTTTACAATAAGAAGTACAATCATTTGTTATGACCTGCGTCATCGTCATATTATCGCCTACAAGTGACAAGTGTACAACTTAAAAATTAAAACTTTACTTGTTTTTTATTATATTATTGATTAATAAAAAAATATGTGATAACATAATACATTGATAACATGGAAAAAACTATTACCCGCGAAAACAAAAAACTTAAAAAGCATATATTTATAGTAAAAATAACCGCAGGTTATTAATATAAATTTTAAATTTATAAACAATAGATAATTATTGTTATTATAAATAAATGAATTAGAACTTTAGATTAAAATTAAATAGTATACACCGTTACGGTGGATATCGGACTAATTTTTCACCTATTTTTTTTACCATTGATTATAAATACTATAATAGGTACTTATAAATTTATAATCAATGATAATACTTATTAGTTATATATAAGCACGATTTAAGATCGTTAAATCGTGGTTATTAGGTAGGTAAGGTACTTAATATTAGTTTTTCAACAAATGTCTGTCAAATGACAATCAAACTATATTATGATAAATACAAGATGTGATTTTTTATAAGCGTAAAATAATTGTGATGATAAAATATAAATGTAAATTACAAATATTTAAAAGTCTATAAATTTTAAACTGACAAGTGCTAACATTTAAATTTTAAACCATAGATTAAATTATACCCGTATGGCCGTATAAATTGGTATAAAAGTACCTATCTATATTGAAATAAGGCTTCTTCGTATTACTTTAATCTTGTCCTTGACAGTTTACAGCTATTATATAAATTAGTATACTACGAGTATATTATGTTCATACAGTTTGTACTGACGTACTGTTCATAGTCATAGTCATATTTTAATTTGTATTTTATAAAAATTTAATTAATTTCACTGTAACTTATTAAACAAATAACAATATAATATGATACTTTATATTATAAATCATAAATATTTATTATTATATTTATTAACTATTAGATTAGGTAGAAATATTATGTGACAATCGCAAAAAAAAAAAAAAAAAAATCCTGGAAAAAAGCTACCAGAAATAAGGACAAAATATAACAATTATCATATTTAAGTATCTAAAGCCACGTTTACACATGAGCGCCAAAGGTTGCAATCATTCTGGCATTCATGACTTCACGAGTAAGCGACTCGACAATAAACAAGATTACTTTGACGCAGGGAGAGGAGGGCAAGACGGAGCATCTCTGTCACCTCTGGACTTTAAAATTTCAAATATAATTTTGAAAATTATTAATTTTATTATTGTTTGAATAAATACTTTAATGGTATTTGGTTTAGTATAGATTTATATATTTAATATTGACGAAAAAAAAAACTATATTATATTCTTTATGCACTAATATACCACCATCAGTGGCGTATTTACATATTCGTCGAAATTTCAGTTTTCGTGTAAAATGTCGTATTTTCGTCATTTTTTTGTCGTTTTTTCCACCGCTTAGGGTCAATTTTGAGAAATACCAACTACATCCAATTTCCTACCAGAAACATATGCTATTCGTGATAATCGGAGCATTATTTCGAGTAATAAAGTGTCTTCAGAATAAAAAAAAAATAATAATAATCACATATCATTGTAAAACCAATAATACATTCTTCGCTTCGCTCAGAATCTAAAAGTAGTCCAATTAAACGAATTTGTATGAAAAACTGGCAGGCACGTATCTAGACCGTGATCTTGGGGGGGGGGGCGATTTTTTTTATAAATATATCTATATCATAAGTTGAATACTCATATATTCAGGGCCGGATTTAGAGGGGGCCCGGGCGCCGGGGCCCCCACAAAAAAAATCTACTTTTTGTAAATTTTGTCGTAAATTTTTTATTTTTATAATAAATATATTTGTTTTCGGGATCAATAAAATAATTACAAATTAATAGAAATAGTAAGTTGTATGTAACAATAATATCGTAATCAATGATTTTAATGAAATAATAGAGTAATGTTTTTCTTTTTACAATTGATTTGAATTAAATTATTTTCTAAAATATTTGTAGAAAAATCTTGGATTATAATAATAAAACTTTTATTTGATAATAGCCCCAGGGCCCCACTCTAAATCCGGCCCTGCATACTCGTATATTTATACTTTATATACAATTAAAATAAATACACATAAACTGTATGTTTATTTGTTTTATTATTTTCCATATAAAGAGTGATATTTAAAGTTGCACTCCCTTGATCAGTGATCACGAGCCGCCACTGGTATTATATTATGTTACAAATATATATCTAGACTTATTCAGGTATTCAATTTCACTGTAACGTAAAAAGAGTTAATTTACAAAATTATTGCGATATTTCTATTAAAATTAAATTAATTATTGAATTTTGTATAATATTATACGGTCATTGGGGGGGGCGATCGCCCCTATCGCTCCCCTTAAATACGTGCCTGAAAACTAGTAAGTACCATTTTGTATTTATTCAAGTAAACATATATTATAGTGATTATGAACTATTCAAGTTCGTCTGACAGAGTGACATTGATTGGGAAGAAGAGTTGGTAGAAATGGTTGTGGCAACATTTTTAAATGAGTCCACAAGCATATTTTCAATTAGTTTTTCTTCACAGTACGTGGAAGACCTTGTCAAACGTCGAATGTTTGTAACAAAATTATAGTTTAATTAGTTCCTTTCCTTTATATAATTAAAAATAAATATATAGTAATTAGGAATTAACATTTACAAAAAAAAAACTTTTATTTTTATTGAAACCTTTTACTTTACATATTATATAATTATATGTTATATGTAATATGTTATATGTTTATTAAATTAAAACAATATAAATATAATTATAATTTTATAATATTAATTAATTGTATTGAAATATGTTTTCTTCGCGATTTTTGACAAGCAAATTCGTGAATTATGTCATCATAATTAATTTGTCTGCAAATTTCATTTTCAATTCAAAAAATAGCAAAATTATTTAAATTTTCTTCTGTTAAACGTAATCTCAAGTAATTTTTAATCCTTTTTAATGTTGAAAAAGACCTTTCAGATTTCAGTAGAACAATTTGATGCTGACAGTGGCGTACCTAGACAGTTATTATCGGGGGGGGGGGGGGGAAAAAATTTTTAAACCCATTTGTTAGGTTATGTTAAATAAAATAATATTTCACTAATGATGGGCGATCCTCGATAGTGGATCGATCTTTTGAATCGATTCGAATCGAAAAAAAAAAATCGATCTGAAAAAATCAAAATACTGTTACCTAAAAAAAAGGTTAGGTCACCTTTATTTTAACAAATTTTAATGATTATAGTAAATAGTAGGTAACTTATTTTTCTACCAATTTAGTTTAATAGCCACACTCTTAGAATACCTTCGAACACTAGTTCTCCAACTCCTCACACTTATGGCCTATACACTACCAACTACCAAGGCACCAACAAATATTATTATTCCATTTATATATAAATATATATTACTATAAATAAATAATAAAATAAAATATATTGTATTTTAAAAAAACGAGTTTTCGCACGTAGCATCTAGTATGTAATTATGTGATTCGATTCGATCTTTACAAAATTGGATTGATTAAAAAAAGATCGATTAGGATCGCCCATCATATTTCACACATACGAGTATAATAATATAGGTAACAAAAATGTTGTGAACATATAAATTTTTTTTTTATGTAAACATTTTCTTCATATCTTTTGATAAAGACGTAGTAGTTAAATTATAAATAAATATATAATACGGATCACGGGGGGGCGAGTGCCCCCATCGCCACCACAGGTACGCCAATGGATGCTGCAGCGCCAATGGATACCATGGTAGGTATAATCAATGGTATAATGCCAGAACATTAGATTATAGATTTTATAAATATAAGTTTTAATAGTTGTCACGAAAAATAATAGCCCGTATGGCCGTATTACCATCAGATACATTGAACACCTATACATAACGTTATAAATAGGGCCCGGAAGTTCATGCATTTGCATGTTTTTTCTGAGTGCATTAAAAAGTTGCTGGATGAGCGTCGCGATGAGCGACAAATTTGAATCGCAACAAAACGAGTTCAAAAATAAAATTTTAGTTTGCATATTTTCGCATATTTTGAGGTTTATTACATAAATATGCATATTTTAATTTTTAAAATAAAATTGCATTTTACTGCATTTACTTGTGTTATTTTTTTTGTTTTATTAATATTTCATGAAAATGTAAGATTTTTAGTATATTTTAAAATATATTTGTTGAAAATAATGACTATAAAAACATCGATAACATAATTCCGATAACATATCCGCAGAAGCAGAACTAATATTTGTGGAAACATCAGTAAATTGAATCCTATGTATACAGATAATTCATATGATTTTAATTGATTTAATGATTGTTGCGAATCGCGATTGCGATATATATATATATTATATACCAATTAATATATTATTTTAATTATTTATATTAATTAAATTGTGCATATTTTCCACATCTTTCAATTATTATAACGAAAAAAACTTAATCTTTAAAAAAAACTTAAATGCATATATAGCGCATATTTTAAAGATTTTAAGCGCATACTTGCATGCATATTTTGATTGTTTTTAATGCATGAACTTCCGGGCCCTAGTTATAAACTTATACGTAAACGTAATAGGTAATAGGTATTTTGATATTAATATATTATGTATGTAACCCTCCAGTGGGCGCGCTACCTGCAATAACAAGAGTAGTCGCGTGTTGTAAAATTTACAACGTATCTATATTTCTATAATATGCAGTGATAATAATAAATAAGCTTACCTATTGTATTAAACTATTAAATATGTAAGAAATTCGTTTTATTTAATAAAATACAATAAATTAATATATGCAATACATAAGTTTTGATTAAAAATTATAATTAAAAACGAAACATCTGAATAAAAAGAACATGAGCCTAGTTTTGTAGGAGACGTTATAAAGTTATCTGTTATACTTGTAACAGCATATTTATTTTTCAAAAACATTATATTGTTGTATTAACAACAAAAAACTAATATTATTTTAAATAATATATAAAATAAAAATTTGTTACACGACACGGTGCGTATTGTATTCTCGTCAACATGATAGACTCAACTGTGTTAAAATGTGATTATAATCAAAATAGTTATTGAAACACTTAGAGATTAATTTTGGTTATAACTAATGACATTTTTGAGGAATACCCAAACTGTCAATATGATAAGAATAGTTTATACGTAGTAAATGTGCATTAATACTTAACTGTTGACTGTTGTATAATTTACAACAACGCGCCCGCTGGAAGGGTAATGAACATTTTTGGCCGCCACCGATGCCCAATGTAAATGTTATCTCTTATAATCTGTAGTTTTTATTCATTTATATTGTTATAATTTTTATTATTATTAAAATTTTTATAATTATTTTTTATTATTAAATATATATAAAAATATATAATATTGATATATTAAATATTAATTTATATTATATGCGCCCCCTCCTTGGAAAATGTCTGGATCCGCCCCTGGTACAATGATAATTATTAATTAACAATTAAATGTTTAATTGATATTATTTACTTAGTTTATTAAAATTACCTAAGTATAATTTATAATATCCTTAGGAACTCGCGATGTTGTGAATAGTAGATAATACTATAAAACTATATTACTATATAAAAGTATATTTTTAATTACATAATAAATAATAATACTGGTTAACCAATAACCATGAGTACTGTAGGTCTGTAGGCATATAATATAATATAGGCAATATTATCATAGCAACGACGCGGCAGCTTACGAGTTATGAGTTATAATTATAATTATGATGCGTGGTAAATTTTGTTGCAACGAATCGCTATTCGTGATACACGTGTTAATTTAATATTATTATTATACAATAGTGTAATGTGTAAACGATAATAATATAATCCAGAATCCTATATAATATTATAGCTGTCCATCAGCACGCTGGTCATAGAAATTCGATACCTATTAATTATTATATTATGCTATGATTGTTATCGAACTATTAGGGTTTAAGGCGGCATCGTTAAATTTGTTTAACCTAATCTTTATATTATTATAAATTATAATTATTATACTGTCATAATGTATAAAAAATATTAATTAAATAATAATTAATCTTTATAATTATATCGTTATATATTGATATTAATATAATAATATTTATTTCTATAAAATTTTTCTATTTATACGAAATATAATATTAATTTATAATATATAACATAAAGTTATTAAAGTTGTATCATTTAAATTATTTATTTTGTGTTATAGCTCATACTGCTTATAGTCTATAATTTTTTCATATTTACATCGCACTCCCATGTTAAACCTAAAACCAGTAAGAACCGCAAACCACCAATGATGATAGTACGTACCACAATTTAAGATACGTGTATTTCTGATATAGTGATATGTAATGAATGGCTGAAGGCTGAATTACAAGATAAACTGATGAAGTGTAGAAAGCTGCATTATTCGAATAAAAATTATTTAGTCTATTTATATATTATATGGATGGTTTGATGTTTCATAATATGGAATTTAACACACCCGTGTGAATATTTTAAAAACGTATGTTCAGGAATAAAATAATATTAAATTACCGTGTTTAAAGTTTAAATATAAGCATTCACACTACAAAAAAATTGTCCGTCCTATTGCATGAGAATACAGGTATGAAATATTAATATTATAAGTTTAATTTTATTCGATTGAATACAACGGAAATTCACAATATTGCAAAATACATAAAACATAATTATTGTAAATCCAATTATGAAAATAAATTCATCTATTATTTAGTTTTTAACTATACGAGTAGTTCTTATTACCAAACACGCGTTCAAAATAATGTATAGTAATCAGTTAATCACTAATCATAGTATGAAACCACCTTTAAGATGGGAAATGAATTAAAAATTAAAAAATAATTTTTAAAAGATTTAATTTTGCGTAAATTTTCAAATATTCAAGGTTATTCTAAATAAAGGTAATAAAGGTCAATTGTCAAAGTATACGCACCTACTTGTTTCAAAACTTCAGGTTAGGTTAGGTTAGGTTAATAAAGATTAATTTAGTAATTAATTTGTAATCATGATATATTGTATAATTATCTATTATTATTATTATTATTATTATTATTATTATTATTATTATTATTA
>JAIUCT010000008.1:14510161-14577386 GCA_021307375.1 Tetraneura akinire | reverse complement strand
TAAATTGTATGAAAAGTAATTATTAAAATTAATATAAATTAAATCTTATTAAGTCTTATCCATTACACATACACAGTATTTTAACTAGGTACATAATATATTGAAAATAAAATCATAATCTACATATTGATTTTATATAAGGTATTCTACTGCACAATACTATTGTATATTATAATACAAAATAAGTCATTTTAAAACATAAAACTAAAATTCAAAATTTTTATGGAAAAAATATTAATGTAATTACTAATTTTAAAATATATTGATTTTTTAATAATTTTGAAGTGCCACAATTTATTTTGATGATTATTAAAACAATTTAATAATTATTAAATTTTGAAAATAAAAATATTTGTTTTTATTAGTATTAAATTTTTTAATACTAGAATTTATTTAAAGCCAGTATCTGGATCATAATGCTTTGAATAATAGTGCTTTTTTAAACTTTTCTTTTCTGTAACTTTATTATAAATTTACATCTTATTTAATAATTATTGGCTTGGTTATATTATATTATTTAGAAGCTTTTATCTTTTGCAGTAGTTCTCAAAACAATTAAACTGTAAAACTTTAAAATTTAGAAATACTAATTTCAATTTTAAACTATAAAAATATGTGTAAAAAAATTTAGAAATTAAATAAAATTAAGGTTTTGTACTTACATATATTTTGATAGTTAGGAAAAATTGAAATTGTATATTGTGTAGTAAATTGTAATTTTCAATCTAATACTAATAATTTCTTATGTATAAAACTCAGGTAAGCAGTTATGCATTATTATTTTTTTAAGTTGTGTATTTTCTTTTTCTATGACGTATTCAACTATAAATTTATTTAAAATAAAATCTATCATTGAAATAATATACAAAATAAAATAAAATGTACAATTAAAAAGTTTTATGATGTAATGATCATTACTTTATAAGTAATAGCCATTTAAATTTCTTATATATATATTTATATACACTTTAGCTGATTTGATGTCTATATTCTCATGCACATATTTTTATGACTAACAAATCACAATTTCAAGTAATAAAGTAATTTAATTTGGCTTCAACTTAAATTGCTTAATGCGGTTTTGTTAGCTTTTTTATTAATACAATTTTGATTTTTTTTTTAAATTGTTTTACTTTAAATAAATTTATTGTTCAATGCTGTTGTATATGGTAAGGATCACAATTAAATAATTTAAACTTGTATTATTATTTATATTAAAATGGGCTTAGATTTTGATTTAAAAATTTTAGAATTTTACAGTTATATTTAAAGGAATAAACCTTTAATATTGAAAATAATTTGGAATTATAATTTATTTATTATTTTAATTAACTTAACAAAATATTTAAAATAATAATATAATATACATTAATTTTAATGTTATTCATAAAAAATATTAACAGCATTCTATTTGATTTCTACTTAAAACTATAAAAAAAAAAATTGTTAAATGTAATTTTAAATCATAAATATGAAAATATTATTGTTGTTGCTGTTTGCGGAATTATCCACGTTTGAGTTTTGGTTCTGTAATTTTTGAATCATTGCAGTTTCCATCTTTAGAGTGTGTAATGCACATCTGGCTGTCGTAACTAAAACTCAGTTATGTTACATACAGTGTAGTCACGAAACCAGACACACACTCTGAGGATGGAATCTGCAACCGTTGAGAAATATTAAAACCAAAATATAGATAATTCCCCAAACAGCAACAATATTATTTCAATATATGAAAGTTTTAATCAATTATTATTTTCAAATATTTAAAATTTATATACACCTGAGTCCTATTTATAAAGTGTATACCAAATTATTAGTTAATTAATAATATAAGTCTGTTCTCAGTTTAAGTACTATAATGTTTTATTTAATAAATCAATAATTTTAAGTAATTAAAGTAATTTTGAAACACAAAACGTTATATATATTTTTATTATTTGTAAGTATTAATATAAAGTTTATGTCTTATGTTGTATAAGACATAAATTAAATATTTTATAATTTTCTTATATATATATATATATATTGGGGAAAAAATGATCAAACATTAAACTATTTTTACTCTAAATTAAAAATAAATAATAAACAATAAACTATATTTATTTTGAAATAAATATAATATTAAAATTGAAATTTATAGTTTTAATTATTTTTTTTTACATTAAATGTGTATTAAAAAAGTATTAAAATTATGAAAAATAATTAAATCATATTTTAATTTAATTAATATTATAATGGTAGTATGTTTGATTTATAATGTTACAGATAACCTAGGATTACAGACTGCGTATAATAACAATAATAGAGTATGTCAAATTTTAATTCATATAAATATACTTATTAGATTAAAATAATATACTATAAATAATTAGAAATATATCAAAAATTAATTCAGGTTATACATTTTAAAGGATTTAATATATTTAGTGTGTATTATTGGATTATTGTAATCATTA
The DNA here is from genome assembly GCA_021307375.1 of Tetraneura akinire. NCBI lineage: Eukaryota > Metazoa > Arthropoda > Insecta > Hemiptera > Aphididae > Tetraneura > Tetraneura akinire. The sequence goes on along the minus strand of JAIUCT010000008.1, from coordinate 14,574,930 downwards.
CATAATAAGTTTATTAATTTATAATATTTTATTTTATAAATTATATAACTTGTCAATAATTCATTATTTATTTTAGTAAAATATAACTGATAACTAATAAAATTATTAATACTCAAACTATCACAGAATGATTATTCATCAATTCTTTATTCTGTGATAATACTATTTTTTCTACAATATCAGTTAAAAAAAAAAAAAAATTAATACTGATATGAAATATCAGTTCATATATCAGTCCACTTATAATTATTAACAATATGAAGTTTTTAAATTTTTGTTCAGAAATATTAAAATGAAAAGTATGATTTTTTGTTATATATTTATATAGTTTTAATGATAAGCATTCAAATGATAATTTAGTTGTATTTTTATATTAGTTATTTATATATTTACTTCATTTTTAGAAAAATAATTTTGAAGATAGTAATAATACTACTCACAAAAGAAATAAGCAGAAAAAAGAATTAAAAAAGGTTGATTTAATTTTTTTATTACATTTTAAATTTAAATTTTTTAATAAATTTATTTATATTTTTAGAAAGATGAAGTAGTTCGTTCAGAAGATATTCAAGGTTATCGAGGAGATAAAAATATTGATGAAATTTTGAAGTTCATTGGCGATAAAAGTAGTGATAGTAAAAAAAATAAAAGTAGCAAGGCTAAAAGTAAAATAAAAAGTAGAAATGGAAAAGGTTCTGATGATGATTGTGAAAGACCAAAAAATCGTAAAATTAAAATAACTAAGTATAATAGTGTAGAAGAAGTATCTACAACAGTATTCCAACATATGGACAGTTCCGATGATGAATCTAAATCAATAAAATGTAATAAGAAGACTAAGAAAAAAGTAGCAAAACAAAACCAATCCTCAAAGAAATTTGCATCTACTGAACAGAGGCTTGATGTGTTATCATCAGAATCACAAGACACTGATTCTGCTGATTTTTTGTTAGTTACCAATAAACAAAGGAGAAAAAAACTAAAGTCACAAAATAAATTAAATTCGACTACTAGTAACTTTCCTCCTCATGACTCATATTTACTATCACAATATACACAACCTAAATCTGTAAAAAACAAAAAAAGAAGAAAATCTACGTCTTCAATGCCTCATTCTGATAAATCTGAAGATAACTCAGATCTTGATTCAGTACATTCTTTACCTGCATCATCAACACCTTCTAAACAATCATCTTATAAAGAAGCTCCTAAAACTGATATAACTAAACCAACTAATGTAGTTACTACTTCCGAAGAGTCAATACCAACAGTTACTGTCGCTTTACCGCAACGAAACATTGATGTTAATAATGCTAGTGAATATATCAATGGAGATGTGCATGTTACATATATTGTGCATGAATCCCAAAGAGCGGCTATTGAAACCGCTAAAAAGACTGCCGTTTTAAACAAAGTTCCTGCAGCGATTCCCCCACAGAGCGCCTCGCTAACTGTGCGCGTACCGTCAAAGAAAAAACAAAGTCCAATTATGTATAATAAGTATGAAGTGGATACGAGCTTATCATTTGGATTTGAAATTGATCAAAATTTACTGTGTGATAGTAGTAATGATTATTCACCCCCAGCACCTATGCCTATAGAGTACAATTATAAAGAAGTGATATTGTTCATTAAACAAGGTAATACAATTTATAATTTATAATAAAAATATTTAGTGTTGATGTAGTATTTAATGACACATTTTTAATATAGTATGTGCTTTACCTCTTAATTCATATTGTGATGTATTTATATTACCCATAATATATATTTTATATTTGATTATAATTATAAAAAAAAATATAAAAATGGAAAGGGATACAGGTGTAAAGAGAATAGTGTTGAATTTTGATTACAATTTGAATGCAATGATAAATCATTATATTCAACAAATGATTTTGAGCGTAGTTCATCAGATAATCATATATGTACCAATTACAATTTTTACATTTATCAGTCTCTACGTTCAATATAAATAATTTATCATAAAACCCCTAAATGAGTCAGCTAAATACCCAAATCTGACAGTACTTCGCTCAGAATCGTTTTTGAATGTAATGAATAATGATTTATCATTGCATTCAAATTGTAATCAAAATTCAACACTCTTTACACCTGTATCACTTCCACAACCATCCCTTTCTTTTTTATACTTTAAACAGCTAAAGAAAAAATTGTAAATGTAATAATTCACAATTAATTGGAACTGAGTTAAGTAAAATATATTTAAGCTTCAATAAAATTTTTATAAAATTTTTGTCAATTTTATTTTACATTATAGTAGTTAAATATAGTAAGAAGAATCCGTATACATTTTTTAAATATTGATTTTACTGAAATTTTAACTTTAAACAACTATAAAAAATTTGAGTCTTTGGATTTTCCTAATATTTTGGAAATACGTTAAGATATACGAGTATATTAATATAATTCAATAAAATTTTCCAAAATTTTTTGGCTTTTCAATTAATTTTATTTCTAAAAGTATTGAGAAATAATAAGAAAATAATAAAAAGAATACTTGTATTTATTTTAAGATTTTCGTTTAAACTTTAAACAGCTATAAAATAAATCGAGACTTGGGATTTTTCTAATATTTTGATATTATGTTAAGTAATAATATGTGAGTATACTTCAGTAAAATTTTCAGACCTTAAAATCCAAAACTACCAATTATGTAAACACCCAATAAAATTTTCAAGTCTCTAACTTTAAAATTGTCTTAGTTATCGTGAAATATTGAAATTGAATTCATCAAAATTTCAGTTTTCATGAAAAATGCCTTTTTTTCATTCTTTTCCATTTCTTATCTTTTTATATTTTGAGAAAAATGTCTTTAATAAAGTACCAACTACATCCACTTTCCAACCGAAAACATGCTATTTGTGAAATTGGAGCATTATTTCGGTTAGTAAAACTGTTTTCACCTGTCTTTCGCTTCGCTCAAAATCTAAATGTTCTATATAATAAATATTTTTTAAAATCAATTATTTACATATTTATAGAATCACGGGTTTCAATAATAGATAATATTATGTTTACTATTGGTCATATCAATACTTATTATTTGTTTAAATAATAAAATGTGTTTTGTAATTAATGATTAATACAGAATTTATTCTTATTTTCATAAATTAATTAAATTATATAATATATATATAAGTATATTGTGTTTAAACATTTGTTTTCATATTTAGCTTGGCAAGATGTTGAAAAAGAAAAAACCAATGGTAGATCAAATATTTTGGAATACAAAAGAGATAACAGTGGTGTACTTGGGGACATATGAAATTTTTACCAAATGATATGAATAAACATATTTGTGTTCGACGACTAATCATATTTTGTAATTAATAAAGAATTTTTTTCATTCCACAGAAAAAAATTCTACAGAATTCGTTAATATTCTTCGAGAAATTTTTATATCATAGTCATATTTATGTATGTAATTTATATCTTTATATGCATATACACACACACACACATACACACACACACACATACACATATTATTTATATATATATATATATATATATATAAATTTAAAGTGGTGGCTTTGCCACTGTAAATGTTTCTTTTTCAGCAAATATTGTGTATTGTATATGATTGTTAATTTAAAAAGGTCATTACATTTTTTTCTTTTTGTTAAGTTTGTACGTTCAAGTTTGTTTCGCTTATTTAAAAACGATAATTATATTTTGGGGGCAACTAAAAAACTGATGATCACAAAGTTAAATTTGTGAGTTATTCAAGTATGTGGTTAACACGTCAATATTAACTTTTTTCGATGTACTTATATTTATTTATTTCAAAACTCAAAAAATTTATTTGTTATGTTCAATTTTGGGATATATTTTTTATTTTAAATTATCTTCCTTATGTACCTTTATTGTGTACCCTATGAAATAATTTTATTCATCATGTGTTAGGATTTTGTTTCAGTTATATTTATGTGTAACTTGTCTGTAATAAATCAATTTCATAACAGATAATTTCAGGTATTCATATTTTATTTAGCTTGTTTTTATTTATAGTGTTTGATCGTGATATTTATATATATGGATCAAGTATTCAAGTCAGCTTGTAATATAAACTTATGTTCTACAAATTGTTAATTAAAGTAAAAAAAAAAAAATATATATATATATTAATTTAATGTAAAATTAATATATATACCAGAAATGAGAAAATATAATATTAAGATTTAATTTTAATTTGAAGTGTAATATATGTAAAATAAATATCAAATCATTAAATGCTGATAAACGTTACTGCGTTAGTATTGAAGTACGTAGCTACTTATTTTGTCAGGTGATCTATTTGTTAAATCTTTTGTGGACATTTTAATGTATGAGTAGGTCTGATCTGCAGGCACGTATTTAAGGGATGGTGATCGCCCCCCTCCCAAAGACCGTAAAATATACTAAATTCGATAATTAATTTAATTTTAATAGAAGTATCGCAATAATTTTGTAAATTAACTAATTTTATGTTACAATGAAATTGATTAGCTGAATAAGCCTAGAAAAATATTTGTAACAAAATATAATTCGTTTATTAAAAATTTTTCCAATATTCCAACTTGAAATTTTTCCAAGTTTCAATATTTTAATCTACAGATTTTTTTTTATAAATATCTGTATTTTAACCTAATATCGTTTTGAGATAAAATATTCCAATACATCCACTTTGTTTCATATGTTTACTTTTTTAATAATTGGTACCTATACTACTATACTCCATGACAGGCAGATATATAATATTTGTGATAATATTAATTACCAAGATAAATAAAATAATTATAATTCTTTTATAATATGTAAAATGTAATGATTAGTTAATAGTTATTGTTATTATAGTACGAGTAATTTCATTTTCCTTTGAGGCATAACACTAATTATTGACAATCATGTATAGTATAGGTACGTCGTTTATTTATACATTTATATTACATGGTTTTAAAATATATGAAAAAAATTCTTATTTATATGAAAAATAAGATAAAATTGAGGTGGTCCGTGACGTATCGCCGTACCAGAAGTTCTAGTGGTCCGCAGTACCAAAAAGGTTGGGAACCATTGTGCTAACGAGTTGGTTATACAAGAGTCTAAGCTTAAAAGTAAAAATAATAATAAATTTATTAGTTGTAATAAAGCTATATGGTAAAATTTTAAATAGTGTTTAATTGACTTAATTATGTAACCTAACCTTATACCTATTTATTAAATATATTTTTGTTTGTAAGCAATAGTTTATGTGTATTAATTTTAATTGTATTTAAAGTATAAATATGTTTATTCAACTTATGATATAGATATTTATAAAAAAAAAATCGCCCCCTCTCAAATCGTGGTCTAGATGCGTGCCTGCTATTCTGTAATATTAGTCATAAACTCAATAACTATAGTATATTACTCTATTTTTTTCTATAATATTAATATTCTAAATTAGATAAATAAATTCATTAGGTATTCATTTTTCATTAAGTTGATAAGAATTAGTGTTTCAATGTTAAAAAAAAAAATTGGATGTACCTACCTATGAAATTAAGAATGACGTATCAAGTACCTACCTACTACCTATCTATCACTGTGACAATAGTTTATAAATCATTTAAGTAAATTTTTAATGTAACATGTTCTCTATGAAACATGTTATTTAAGAGTTAAATGATTTAATCAGTGGAGTAGTCGTAATGAAAGTTTTGAGTAGGTATACGCTAAAAATTTTGCCACAAGTTAGTTTAGATCATAATATAAAAAGTTAAGCCCCCCACCCCTTCCTATCAGAATAAATATACAAATTATCAAAATATACGATTTTTATTTCTAATAGAAAATTTCTAATACCTATTTAGTACTTATTTATTATTATCAAATGACAAATATCAATTATTAGTTTAGGTATAAATTACTTCTAGATAACCTTATTAACAAAATCGAATAGACTGCCGTTGTACTGCAATTAGTGCAAATTGTTCAAGTATATATTTTATTATTTATACATTATACAACTAAGTATAGAATATAATAATTAGGTATTAGGTAGGTATTATATTTTAAGTTCATAATAATTTGAAATGTATTACATACATGTATGTATACCAGCGTAACAAAAATTATTTTAAAGGTATACTAGAGTTAAAATCGAGAAGGTGTTATACGCCGTATACGGTACCTATACCCCGTCATAGGCGTGTCTAGACTATAGACCTCCTGGCTGGGGAGGCCGATTAAAAAACTAGTTAAATTCAATGTATAATCTTAGACACGGCCATGATTTTAGATAATAAAATGATTTTATTATCAATGTGCATTATTTCCCTCTTTCTCTTTTTCTGACAACATTGTTTAATTCGCTATTTTTTAAAATTCAAGATTTTGGTATTATTATTAATTAATAATTATTACTAATAATAATAAATAATAATTACACTCTGAACAACTTTATAGGTATTAGAAATGCTACAATTTTTTTGAAAAATTGACTAAAAGATGCAGCCGTAGTTAAATATAATGGTACCTAGGTACTTAAAATAATCTATATTATAACTACCACTTTCCTTTTATTTTTTCCTCGAAATGAACGTTCACCAATACCTAAACACGGAGTTATATCAATTAGGTAAGCGATTAATGATTTGTCTATTTTTTAATCATTGCTGTTATTTTTTCAAGTTTCAACCACGGTAGATTATTAGCCAAGAGGCCGAGAATTAAGTCGCTCGGGAGGCCGGTGCCCACCCAGCCTACCCCGTAGACACGCCAATAACCCGCCCCGTATACGCTTCACTGGATTTAATTAAATTTAACTTTGGGCTATTTAGTACAAACACGTACTATAGACTAGGCCTATTGTAATTATACACTATAGATTTTGGGTTCTGAGCAAAGACGAGGACTGTATTGGTTCTACAATGCGTGTTATTTATTTGTGCGTGTATACTGTGTATAATGATCAGGGCCGGATCTTAACTTTTTAACACCCGGGGAAAATTAAAAATATACGCCCTTTTCAGGAAATTTCAGGGAAATGACCAGAATTAGTAGGTACCTATTTTTTTTTTTTTTTTTTTTTTTTATGAAAAATCAAGCACACTCACATAGTTGTGTTTATCACAAATTATTTGAACAATTTTAGCTTGAAAACCAAAAAAAATTAATTTTTATATAATCAAGTAATATTTTTAAAAGAACTTCTTAATGGTGTATTTAAAGCTAAAATCTATGGCTAATATTTCTAAGTTTCAGGTTTAGAAAAAATAATATTGGTTATAATAACATTTTTATGACTTTTGTTTCAAAGTGTATTTTAAAAATTAAATTTTAAAAATTTAAAACCTTTAAAATACGCCCACGAAAATTACACGCCCGGGGATAAATCCCCGACATCCCTCCCTAGATCCGGCCCTGATAATGATTAATGGACCACTATCTCTATGTGATTATGGATATAATTGTTAACTTCTCTTAGTTTAGTGTTAACTAAACAATAAACACTCGTAATTAAAAGATTAAAATAGTATATTATGAACGAATAAGATCAATATTAAATTAACAACAAACACAATAACTAGACACACAAGACACAACACATCATTCCCGACGACGGGTTACGACAAAAAACACTCTCAAAGTCTCAACTGTCAACTCTATATAGCTCCTTTACATCCCTGGTTGTGTCATCCCTTTCCCCTTGACAATAGCAGCGCGATCTATATGACATTTTAACATAATATACCTACAGAAATTAAAAAAAATATATAGAAAAATATATATCTATTTATACGACTGAAGAATGCTGTTATTTGTATTTTGTATGTTTATTTATTCAAAACCTGACAGTTGATTTTTAAATGTTTGGAGCTTGGACCGATGGTTCATTGGTTCTATGATCTAATATTTTAATCCCAGGTCTATAAGAAAACAGGAATAATAGTGTCTCCAAAACTCAAAATACATACTTCACGGTGCCCTTGCCAAAACAATGAGAGATATCAAAAAATAGGCTAGTTAGTAGTTACAAGTAGTGCCGCAATTACCGGTGGGGCGAGCAGGGCAAAGCCCTGCTAAAAGGGTACTATATTATAAATACAGGGGCACATTTTTAATTTTACTATATTTTAATATTTGTATATTTTGATCTATGAAAGTATGAATATTATTTCATTAATAACAAAATTATTTTCAAAAATGAGTTTATTTTATACTTTATATAAAAATTTCCGATATTAGGTATTGGAAAATGAATAATCGCTATTCTATGTTATTAAAAATAAAATTTGAAGACATCGAATAATTCTGAAGCTTTCCTCCATGAATTAATAATGCATAATAATTGATATAATTATAATATAAAAAATATATTAATATATTATAAATTATTGTATTCACGCGCGTACTGTATGCGCACTACTAACGTGTAATTTCATTTATAGATCTATGTGTTATACTGTTATATATAAAAATATTTCTATGGTCATTTCCTAATTTATAGATACAATTTTACTTACTTTTATCTAATATTTAATAAATTAAAAGTAAAAATATATTATTATATATTTATATTAATGTGTGATTGTGATGTAAATGTTTTCATTATATTATACCTAAATATATAATATACCTACTAGTGCTCTGCACGGTCCTTTATTTCATAGACCGGACCGGACCAGTAAAATAAAATTAGAATCAAGACTGAATGGACCGATTAAATAAATAGTGAAATTAGACCGAAATCGGACCGATATTTTTAAAATTTCTTGAAACAAGACCAGGGGTTCGATTCTACTAATGCGTAATCGGACTAATCGGCGTAATCATATTAGGCGTAATCGACGTTATCATTTTGTCTATTCTCTTAAAGGCGTAATTGTGTTATCACAGAATAGATTCAAGTTATATATTTATAATATTTATATATAATTATGTTATAAATTCCGAAATTCATTGTCTGGCACTCTTGCTACGACTGGAAAATCTATCTAACTTAAGAGTTAGACACAAATTTCTTTGTTCTTCCTCATACTCAATTTCTCGTACTTCATCATCAAGCAACAATCGAATGTTGAAATTAACGTTATTCATTTCAATTGATTATATATACTATATATTATATATATTATTATATATTGATTATATACAGGGATGGGCAGTATCATTGATATATGTATCGAAGATACAATTGTATCTTGTATCTTATATCATGATATATTTTTTAAAAGTATCTTGTATCATGTACCTATCTAGATACAATTTATCTCAATATTATGTATCTTTTTAAGTATATAGATTCATGATACTTCAAAAATATAATTATGTTTATACATGTACGTAATATACTAATAATCGTATTATAATATCATTATATCACGTAATAAAAATAAAACAGCAATTTTGATTTTTGATTTTTAAATGAAATTATATAATTTATATCCAACTTTCCTATAAAATAATTTATATAATATACATATGCACACAAACTTACATAAATTAATTTTTTTATTTTTTATTTACATTGTAACATGTTATATCTTATATGTTATATTGTATGTGTATATTTTTTTTTAATGTATTATTATTATTTATAATATAATGTTTATTGTTTAGTAAGATTTTTTCATAAAATTGTAATAGGAGTAATAATAATCTCATTATAAAATAAAAATTATATTTTTGAAAGTAAAAGTATATTGTATCTTTTATGTATCTTTGATACTTTTTTTTATATCTTGTATAATCTAAATAAATTAAATGTATCATGTATCTTCTATCAAGATACTTACAATGAGTGTATCATGTATCAAGATACTTTTTTTTTAGTATCTTGCCCAACTCTGATTATATAGTAGTCACTAGTCAATAATATAATGTATTATAAAAATAAAGAACGTAGAGTATACATTTTATAATGCACAACGCACAAGGATTAATCTTCGACGAGAACACGATACTATAATTTTGAAAACACACAATATGATAAGAATAACAAACTAATTGATAACAGATAAAAGAATAATTACGCAGATTACGCTCAAAACGACAAGTTTTCGTTAACGTTTTCGGCGTAATTATAGATTACGACCAATACGCCGATTACGCATTAGTAGAATCGACCCCCAGGACCAAACCGTGTTTAAATATGTAAATTTCAGACTGGACCGGACCGGATCAATAAAATTAAATTAAAATCAAGACTAACCGGAGACCGGACCAATCGGTATTTATTATATATAATTATTATTTATTATTGAATCAAATAAATAATGAAATTAGAATTAGACCAATATTTTAAAATTTCTTGAAACAAGACCAGGGACCGGAACGTGTTTAAATATGTAAAACAAGTTTATTTTTCAAACACCGCATGCGTTTGCTTTTCACACGTGTCGTGTCATTTCCTGCGTTGCAGCAATTAGGAAAATACCGTTTATTTATATAATAATGTTAGTAATTTTGCGAGTACATCAAATAACAGAATAGATACTATATTAATATATTATATAATATACTAATAACATTTTATTATTTTTTTTTTTTTTTATTTGAATATAAGCCGCGGCAGCAAAGGCCATTGACTGTGGTTTTACATAAGGTGTGAGAAGAAAAAATAAAAAATAAAAATATATATATATAAAGGTTTACAATAAAAGGAAGAAAAAATAAACAATTAGTGTAATTTATGTTGTGTAGATCACATTACTTGTAGGAGCCCTGTGTCCTTCAGGAACTGTAGGAGTTTTGCCGTTTCTTCCGGATCGGGACCCAATATCTGTCCCAGGGAAGGTAATAGTTTGTTAGCTTGTCTTTCCGATTGGTATAGTAGGCATTCGGTCAGTATGTGTTTGATTGTGACTTGTGTGCCACATGTTTGGCATGATGGGGGGTCTTTCTTGTCCATCAGATGGTTGTGGGTTTTCCATGTGTGTCCAATCCGTAGTCTATTAATAATTACTTCAAGCTTTCTTGGATACATGCCGTTGTCAGGGGAAGGTGAAATTGTATTTTATTATTATTATTACTCATATGGCTATACGTTATACCTATTTATTTTTATAACTTACCACTCACATTATTTCCAAGTATAATATTCTTATCAACGTCACTAATATTATTATTTGAACTAAAATACATTATATACAATTTCCACAATAATAAATCATAATATAAATTTTATCGGACCGCCCACCAGACCGACAATTTTTATTACCAAAACCGAAAACCGGACTAAGCTGAAACATAACGTACGTGAACCTGGACCAGATCAAATGTATTCTCAAAATTACTGGACCAGACATTAACTAATTCTTTAATTATTTTAATATATTAGGACTGGACCAGACCGAACTGTGGTCCGGTCCGGTCCGGACCGGACTGGTATAGACCGGACCATGCAGAGCACTAATACCTACCTACTTATAATTGTATAAAAATAATTATTGTACGTAATAAAATACAAAAATATGTCGACTAATAACAAGTCTAAACAGTTAAGTGGCTACTGTAAGCGAAAAATAAAAGAAAAGAAAGATCTTGAATTAAAAAAATTAAAGGATCAATGGATGCGTTTATAAAAAAGAAAACTGTGGATACCGGTATGTAATATTAATATAGTATATTATTATAATATGTTTTTCTATTTTATAATTTTTAGATCAGATTGATCTTTAATAATAAATAATAATTTGTTATAATTTATAAATACAATATTATAAGTAATTTAATGTCTAAGTATAAGTATATAAGTATAACTAATATTATAGTTTTAGGTTGTTTTTTTTTTGTAATATATTATATTTTAGGTACCTACCTTACCTAATTAATAGTGTATAGGTACATTAAAATATATTTTCATAATTATTTAGTATATTATAATGTAATTGAATATAATGAAATATTAGGTTATATTGTTATTTAAATACTGTATACCATGTAAATCAACAGGTTATAATAGGTATATATATTTATATATATTTTGTAGAAAATTTAGGGCATTAAAATTTTGGTCGCCCTGGGGCCTAAAAATTCTAGTTGCGGCACTGGTTACAAGTAGGTTATAGTAACTAATATTAATCAAATAATAGGTAGGACGCAGATAGGTACCTAATAATATTATTCAAAAAGTAGGTACTTATTAAGGTACAAGGTTGATTATAAAAATAAATATAACATTCGTTAAACATTTAAGTATTATTCGAAATTACGAATATGATTTGATTGTCACATTATGTATACCTACGTACCATAGAATAGATACCATATAATATAGTACCTATACTCTATCTCTATGTTAAGTACCTATCTAAGTACCTACCTAATAATAATTTATAAAAGTAATACGCTAATATCTAATACAATATTCTGTATTATATTTGGTTTATGGTTATGTCTTATGTCCCTATAAAGATTGTTATTATAATATTATATAAGTAGGTACATTAGTGGGTATGTTTAACGTATAAGATTTTGTCACAGGATGAGTAGAGGGAAATGCGTTGGCAAACATTTCATCGCTGCCAAAAGAGAGGGGTTTTTTAAATCGTTAAGAAAAATAATTTAAAAAGGCTACGGGGGAATTTATCCCAATCCCCGTAAATACGCAACTGAAGTGTTTAAGCGCCGAGTGTAATGATTAATGTGAGTACTTTTTACTTTTTTAGTAATACTATTTTTAAAGCTTGGACACGCTCTAATGTTAAAAATAAAAATTATCCATGATATTTTTAACAGTGGCGTACCTGTGAGAAATTTTATGGGGGGGGGGCAGAATATTAAGTACTTCAAATGTAGACAAATTTTATATTAATTACATTATTGATTATTATATATATAATATAATAAATTATATATAATAATATGTGTCGCGAACTACAATAATCACATTATCTAATACCTCCATTGAAATGTAACGTAAATGGTAAATACGTAATATTATATTAAATAATAAAAACAAATACAACTTCTCTTTGGGGGGGGGCAAATTCCCCTGTTTCCCCCTTCAAATACGCCACTGATATTTAAAAGCTCGTGCAAAAATTTGGTATTTATTTTCAAAATTTCAAATTTATGTAAATTAATGACTTTTTAACTATTTTCAACTTTGACTTTCAACAATTTTCTGTTTTGTATACTTATTTATAAAAGGAAGGGTCTGTTCAATGTCTCTATTAACTATTAAGTACCTTTTATTAACAATAATTTTGGACATACACATACTCTAATAAATTATAAATGTAGAAAACTGTTTTCGAGATATATTTATGTAGGTACATTAAGTCATTAATACGTTTTAGGTACTTACAGATACGTGGGGAATATTATGATTTAGGTACATTTATTATTAGTTATTTTTAATTTATTATTATTTATTATAAGTTATTCTTATTTAATTATAATAAATATTTATTATTTAAAATTAAAATTACTTAAATATGCATCCAGTGGCGCAACTAGGATTTTTTCAAGGGGGGCAGAGCCGTCCCTTCAGTTTGCGGGGCCCGGGGCAAACATTTTTTGCAGGGCCTATATTTATATATAGGTATATATATATATATATATATATATAGCCTTTATAGGTAAAACGCGGGTCCTGTTTAACCACGGAAAAGCGCGTGGCCCGGGGCAAGGGCCCCGCTCGCCAGGCCCTAGGGACGGCTCTGAAGGGGGGTGTCTGTCTAATTAAAATATCTCTCTAAAATATTTTAAATACGTTTTTGGTACCTAACTTTTGATAAACTTATTTAATGGGTTCGTCATACGTAGGTATTAATTATATTTTTATAATATTATAAACAAATTAAATTATGAATAAAACAGGAACTTCTCAATATAAAAATAAGGGGTAAATATAGGCAATACCAATACAATATCGGGGAGAATTGATCATTATCAGTTCGCCACATTTTGTATAGTGTCCCCCCGTATTATAGTTTATTATTTATAGCAGCGTTTCTCAAACTGTGGGTCGCGAGAAGTTTTTTTAATTATACAGATTGTAAGAAATTTATGTTTTTTTTTTAGTAAATATTAGATTATTAGTAATAATATTTAGTAATATTACCTAATATAATTTATTAGCATTGAGTATGTATAGTACTATACCATTATGTATATACCATTATGGCCGTATACTCAGTGGTATATTAGGATATACGTATACGAATATTCCTATAATTCTATACATATTTATATATTTAATTTATGACTAAACCTATGAGGTTCACAGTCTAGATCAGCGTTCCCCACTACGCGGACCGTACTAAAATTAAATTGTTCATTCTCAAAACCAAAATTCTATGAACAGTGAATAAAATGAACGCCGCTTATTAACTTATTATTTTTATTTGTATTGAATTACCACTTACTAGTTGGATAGAAACTATGAATTAAAATTTAAAATTATAATTTATAAATCCAAGAAAAACATTTGTATATAACATTTGTGTACTTTTCCTACAATATCCTTTGTCCCTTTCTTAACAATATACCTATATATATATATAATTTTTATATTTTTAATTATTATCATTAAAAATGTATGCGACCCGCAAATAATTTTCAAAAATTAGTAAATTACATTTGACACATTCTACAATCCTAGTGAGGACCGCTGGTCTAGATAGACTATGTATCATGTATGGGTATACGAGTACATAACAACTAATAATAAATTAATTAGTAGGTAGGTACTTTACCTTATGAGATGTTGCTTATGTAGACTTATAGTTATAGACTTATAGCTTAGTGGTAGGTAAGTATAGTCGTATAGAATTATAGACTATGTATATACTCCTAGGTATAATAAGTTATATATTATAGTAGGTAGATACACCCATATTTTAGGCCTGTATGCATTTTCGAAGTATATACGCTATAAGCTGTAACCTATTGTATATTCGTATATGGTATATATGGTATATCAAAAAAGAGGTCTATGGCTTAATGGCTTAATAAAAAAATAATGCAGATGCAGCTTTTTCCTAACTAGGTGTCTAGGTATTTCCTTTTGAAAAATGTGGTAAGATAGTAAAAATAACATTTCTTGTTAAGATACCTAAGTTTTCTAACGTTAATGCTATTTATTATATGTTATAAAGCGTTTTAATGTATGCTTATTATACCTAGGTATATACCTACCTAGAAACATTATATTTAAAAATTGGAAAATTACAATAAGGTAGGTATCTAATTAAATTTTGCAATAATTATAATCGCACATGTTTTGTCTTACGAGTGTTATGCTATATGAGTTTGTGGACAGTCTCGAGCCGGTATGATTTCGTTAGTAGGAACTAGGAAGATACATCCATAATAACTATACCAATTCTATACATCAGTTATTTACTGCATTGATCAATTTTCTCGTATATTATTATAACTATGAAGAAAACGTCATTATAGTTTCGTCTTTGTCACACCGTTCGCAGTACAGACGATTTTTTACCTGTGCGCTGCGCCGCCGTCGTCTGTCGCGTATATAGTTGCGCTTTCCGCCGCGCGACAACGGCCGCCACGCTATGACGTCACGGGCGTGCCGGCGGGGACGACGACGGGCGCGCGCGTCAGCCGGCTACCGCAGAACACTGCCGGTGATCCGCACGGGAGTACGGTGCCGCCACCGTTTTAGCCGCCGCTATCAGTCGTCACTGTCGTAAATCGTAATCATATAATAATAATATAATATTATTATACTTTCCATTAGTTAATAATAATATTATAACACACATAATAAATAGGTACATAATATATTATACTCGTGTTCAGACGCGTCCGATCCGATCGAGTGTTATAATTTAATCGCCACTATGCGGATCGCATCGGGTTATCACCGTTGTAATGTGCTGCAGTCCATGCTGCATATTGCTGTAGCCGTCGTTACTACTGATATCACGACCGCAGGCCGTGTCACTGTCCCTCGTACTAGGGCGTCGTAACTGTACAAGACGGACACCGCGGTATACTGCATCGGGGCACTGACATGGAATGCAAACCGGATACCATCGGGTTCTATACTATTGACCGGCGCATCGGCAAAGGCAACTTCGCCGAGGTCCGGTTGGCTACACACCGACTGGTTAGAAGCGAGGCAAGTGTGGTCGGCTTATACGCGATTATTCCAAATTTGCGCAATATTAGTAGACGCTACACGGGGATTTCACAGTAATAAAGATATAAAATGATGGGATACCTTATACCTATATGTAAATTATTATAGACCTAAATTCTAGTGGGTTGTTAAAATTATGGATAGATTTCCTGTAGAATCGTGGGATGGAAAAATATGCTCATATGAATATTATATGCAAATAAAACTATAAACGTGAGTACGTGACAGTAATTTCAAATTTAAATTAAAAAAAAAAAAAAAAAAAAAAAAAAAAAAAAACAGGATTATTTTAGACAAATATATAATGGTGTTTTACTGTTTTGTATGGGTGTGTTAATTTTAAATATCGAAGGTTATAGTGTTACTTGCACTCTTTAGTTACACTTATATAAGTACTCTGTATTGATGAGGGCTAATATTTTATACTTCTTCTCCCGGAACTGTTGTTATGAGCACGATTCGTGTGATTTAATAAGTATATACGAGTATAATATAATATATATTATATATATTTGTATAAATAATAATTAGGTACAAAAGTATATTTAAATTAAACCGTTGCAATATTTCAATTAATTGTATTATTGAAATTCAATTAAATTATCATTAAAATTTACTAATTAAATTAATTTAAATTATCTGCTCGTATTATTATATTAATTCATTATGGATTATTAAAATTTTAATATACAACGTATAGGTACTTATTTTAAATAATGCACGAACTGTTGATACATACTTAGATTAACGGTTCGTATTTCATTTTTTTTTTTAAATTTATTTATACAATCTATAAAATTATATTATAATAAGCATAAGTGAGGGATAAGAAAGGTGACAGGTTGTATTGTTTGTGTGTGAAGAGACCTTCCATTAAAGGCTTCATTTTTAATGTTTATATATTTTCACTATCACCTAAATAAAAAAAAAAAACACCACAAATGCTTGTTTACAAATCATTTAAAATGTCATAAAATAATAAATAATATTTTATATTTAAAAAAAATTAATAAATCTAATTTTATTTTGTTAATTATTTTTGATTTTTATATTTGTCAATAAATTATAAATCTTATACCTAATATAATATATTTGGTGGATAAAATATAAATGTACAACGTACTTATGTATAATATAACTATAAGATTATACATCATATGCATATTGCAATAATCAAGTTAATTGTAAAATGTATATTATAATACAAATATACAATGCAAGTTTAATTAGACGTATTAGACCCTTAATAATAAACGTATTATATGTTTTAATATTTATGCATATACGAAGATAAAATATAATAATATATTAACATTGACTAAATGAAGATTTGTATTAATAATTAATATTTTCTGTATTTTTAATAGCATTAAAAGTACCAACTTTATAATTATTATTATATTCAGTATAGGTATCTAAAAAGAAATATTATCTTAACTTTACTACAATATTTCATAAATAATGAAAAATATTCTGAAAATTCTATTATAGTAGGTACTTATAATATACTTGTATATGTAGGCTAGTCGCTATTAGGCTACCTACTTTAATTTATTTTTGCCTATTTAATATTTATAAATTATAACGTTTGCTGGTAAACCACACTGACATTACATTTTAATTGCAAACCAGTTTTTTTTTTTTTATATTATCATTTTATAATAATTATATACAATAATTATGTATAATAAATATCATTCATAATTCATTAGGTACCTATTGTAATTAGAACAGAAAAAAAATGTTTAATGTTTGTGACTTTATTAGGTTTATAGACATAATAGTATAAAATATAAATACACTTATAAATATCGTTTAAATTAATTTGAATGTAAGTTTATTGAGTAATTATATTGTTATTATTATTTTATTTAGTATAATAATGTTAAATCGAAACATCTTATTAATTATAAAATCAGTTAATTTTAGATTCTGAGCGAAACAAAATATATGAATGTACCTATTGGTTTTATTATGATTATGTGCGTGTTTTTTTTTCCTGTCTGAAAACACTTTTACTACCCGAAACAATGCTCCGATTTTCACGAATAACATAATGTTTCCGTTTGAAATGTGGATGTAGTTGATACTTTATTTAGGTCATTTTTCGAATTTTTCAAAATTGACCCTATGCGGTAGAAAAAACGACGAAAAAACGGCATTTTTCATGAAAACTGAAATTTTGACGAATTTGATTTCAATATTTAACGATAACTCAGACAATTTTAAAGTTAGAGACTTGAAAATTTTATAGGGTGTTCATATATGTACTTTATACTATATGTGTGATAAAATTTCGCGTTTTAAATATTTCATAAAAAAATGTCTAAATTGTAATCAATTCCTACATTATCTGACTGAACTTCGCTCAGAGTCGTTTTTCGAATGCAATGGTTTATCATTACATTCAAAATTTCAAATTCTAATTAAAATTATTAAACACTATGATTTGCACACCTGTATCCCATGCGGCAGCAGTACCTTATCAGCTCGTCTTTTTTAATTTTTATATTAGGTCATGAAACACGATATTTTTTTTGTTGTACCTAAATACAATGTAGGTATATAAATTGATTAATATCAAATCTACTTTATTATAGGTTTATTATTTTATTACACCAGTTTTATTTATTTAATTAATGGCTAATGCTAAATACCAACGAGTTATTTGTGTAATTAACATTATAGTTGTTTTTATTTTTAATTATTACAAAATTAATATTTTCTTTTGTTTGTTAATTTACTTATTGATTTGTTAAAGTTAAAAGAAAATCTCTACGTAATATTTTATTTTATCAACAGGTTGTAGGTGTAGGTATTCAGTTTCCTTAACGTAATTAGCATACGCACAATATATACTATATGAGGATTAGTTACAAGGCTATAACCATAAGGGTTAAATACATTAATTAAATATTAATACAGATTTAATAAAATAACATAATGTATAAATATATTTTTAATGGGATTGTTATTTTTACTTTTACGTGCATTTATTCATATTTAAATACGGTCACGTGACTCAAAGAGAAATTATTATAATATTATAATTTATCTCAATTACATTATATCAAAACATTGAGGTATGTCTGAAAAATATTATCTAGAGCTTTATTATAATAAGAAATATTTTTTATTTATCTAATATTTTTTTCTATGAAAATTTAATTTAAAATATATAGGTACTATAATAATATTTGGTACCGTTAATAAATATTATATAAATAATATAAATATTTAGTTACAAATGTACAATAAATATAATAATATATAGGAATATCGTATATACATTATAACGAATTCCTGAGTAATTTTACATAGGTATATAATATTTTGTTTATTTGTCATTATAATATTTTTGAAACTTTTCATATGAACTTATAATAAAGGTTAATATGTTATTATTGTACTCACTAACTATATAATATTTATTTATAAAGTAATAGAAAGTAAACAAGAGTTCACGTGTCTACATAATGTCATAATGATGTGTATGCAATTAATACTAAAACGATAATTATTGTTCAAGTAATATGAATATAATTAGGCAAACGTTTTACATATTTATTAGCTATATTATATATATATATGACAAACGATTTGTACAACTTTCATATTGCATTTTAATTAATGAATAAACTAATAAATTCTAAAGGAAGACTGATTAAAATTACTCTATTCTTGTAAAATATTACATTTATTTTAATATAATTTATTTTGGCAAATAAATTCTCTTTAAATTTTAAGTAAAAACTAATTTTGATACCTACTATTATTGATACACGTTATAAGGTACTTCTATATTTATATATCAATAAACAATATAAACCAAATCAATAATATTTAGTACCTATATGCTATATAATAAATGATTAAGTTATCTTGATTTTTAGTAATTTGATTGTTATCATTTTATTATTATTTTGAATATTATATGATTTGTAGATTGTAGGTATATGGCATGTTGTTTGTATCGTTTAATGAATTTTTTTTTTCAGAAGGCAATCTTTTTATTTACACATAAATGCTAATATTCGGTAATGTTATAAACTCATAACAAAACAATTAAAATACTCAAATTAAAAGAAACCTAAAAGGTACAATATCAAATTAATCAATTTGAATTAGGTATATAAAATAACAAAAGAATCAATGTGAAAATAATTAGAAAAGTTTTATATTTTCATATTTAAAATTTTTTTTTTTTACTTGCACTTTTATTTGTTAAATTATTAATTATTTCATAATATAATATAGTATTAGGTACCTATATAATGTTTGTAAATTTAAAACCTATTAATGCTATACAATAATTTGGTGAATTATATAAGATCATACTTTATAATTTATTATCTATAATCTATTATATAGAATATCTAAATATGTTATTATAAAAAATATTTCGTTATTATTTATTAGGTATTCATTAGTTATATTTGTTTTAAATTAGAATAAATCGAATTAGATGTTCTATCCGCACCACCGATTATTTTGCATATAAGATGTTCAATTCAATGACGTAAACATAGCGATTTTGTTTGTGTTAGTTTGCTTGTGTGCGCGCGTAGCAATCACGTTTCTAAATATACCACAGCACAATTTCTACGCCAAATTGCCACTATTGTATGTGGGTGTGAGTAGGTGTGGGTTACTCTACACATTCCATAGATTTTGTAGGTAATTGGATAGGGGATGTATACAGCAATTTTTTTTTTTTTTTTTTATTGAGTCACGAACTTAAGACTGAATTAGTAGTTTGAATATTTAATTTTTCATTATATTTAAAATTTTAATTGAATATAAATTTAAATAGCATAAATTTTTAGCGGAACTTTGAAAATGTTTGTGTTTCGTTACTAAAGATCCGTCATTATCTATAAGTGTATAACTTTATAAGCTTTTATTAATTTAATAATTAGACTTTAAATTATAATGGACGATCATAATTATTTCGTTTTATCGTTTTATTATTATACACAATCAACAGAAAAGTCAAATACAACTATCGACTTTGTTTAAATTTTAATTTTTTTATCGAGCACGTGTGGTATCTAATTAGTATAATTATAATATTGTAAGAGCATAATATCATGTACTACCATTGCTAACCTAAAGCTTTTTACAGTTTTACGTTATATTATGTAAATCGGTTTAAATATTTTTTTTTTTTTTTATAGTTCGTACGTTATACATAAATTTTTTTTTAATAAATATAAAAAATATATTTTATTTTGATATTGTATAGAATAATATATAGGTATAGAGTTATAAATGTATTAATAACAAATTAATCCATAATAAATGAAATATAAGAATAAAAATATATTATTTATAAACTATTTCAATGAAAAAAAAAAACAAAAATATTAAGCAATTAACCAATTTTTGGAAATTTTCAATAGAATTTAATACAAAATTTTTGTAAAAAAATATGTTAAATTCAATTTTGAACTTGGCATCTTTTTGGCGTCTTTCAAAATTTAGCGCTCTAGGCAATACTACCTATACGTTAATCCGGCCTTGCTTATACCTACAATTTAATCGTATTATAATAAATTTAAAAAAATATTATGGGGAATATATTAAGAATATAATACATTAATACGATAGATTAAAATCGAACTATGATATTTATGGTTCGCGGAGAGAAATAATTCAATTATTTATATTTCAATAAATAATTGTATTTTTTTTTATATAGGTGGCTATAAAAATGATAGATAAAAGAAAATTGGATGCAGTTAATCTGGAAAAGGTTCATCGAGAAGTAGATATTATGAAACAGTTGGACCATCCTCATATTATTAAATTATATCAGGTTAGTAAATAAATTGTATTATTTAAAATAAATTAATACCGAATGGATTGTTGTTGTTTTATATACCTACTTAAAAGACAGGAAAATATTTTATTTAAATTTAGAAAATAGTGGAAATATTGTAAAATTTGTAATAATTTTGATGTTGGTATTTGATTTTAATTACTTTTTTAAGCGTATTTAGAAATTATCAATGGGGGGGGGGCACACTAAAAAAAAAAAAAAAAAAAAATATATATATAAAATTCCTATGATAATTGTCAATAATTTATTTGAGTAACATATTAAACACGTATTAGCTATTATAGTATTATTATACAATACATCATACATGTTATACAATTAAAAAATATATGTACCTATTTACAGTTATTCAAAAAAAGAAAATTAATAATTTGTTATACCTATAAAAAATGTTTATATATAATATTATTTTATATTATAATAATTGAATTCGCCTTGGATGGGTCTTAAAACCAATTAATAATTGGTAAAATTGTAATAATCGATATCCCGTCACCCGTATAATTACGTCATAACAGTATTTAATTGCTATGTAATATTATATTAATATTATATTATAGTTAATGCTAAATCCCAATCGGCAATCAAAAAAATAATTATTTATTTATATTATTTTTAAATAAAGATGCAATATAAAACACGGCGAATGGTGGGAGGCCCGGGCCCCTTGGGCCACCCCCTTAAATACGCCCTTGATCTTATATTATATCTGATTAAACTTTACACAGAATTGTTTTTTTGAATTCGATGATTTATTATGACCATCGATTGTATATACAATCAATGTTATTACCAACGTCTAAATCATAATTATAATACACCATTTCATCACCATTCACTATTATTCTTTCCACAGCTGTATCTCGTATTTTTTTTTTTATTTTTTATTTATAAAAATGTCTTTTCATTTTCATATCAGAAATATAATATAAATGATATGCCTATACCTACATACTATATATATTTTTGTTATAGGTTTCAGCCATTAGATCCTTTTTATCAATAATTAATTTTTATTACCATCATATTATGTTAGAGAAACTATCGAGGTATGTCAGTATGTCACTAAAATTCTCAGGGGACAACTGTGATAGTTTAACACTCGCACCGAATGGCAACTGGTGTCTACTTTGCACACCATGGCTTTAAATTGTTTACATTTTTAACTTTTAAACGTACCTAATCGTTTTATTATAGTTTTTATTTTACTCATTTTGTATTTAAAATTTGTTAATTAAAATACATAGCTTAATAATTAAAATTCATAATCATCCATAATTTGTTCAAGAGATTAAATTATAGCACCGTTATACAATTTAAAGGTTAAATTAAAATTAATTATACGTTTAGTAAACTATGTATAAAATAGCATAACCTAAAGATGATCTGAAATGTACATGACTAAGTATAGGATTTTATAAAATTGAACAAAATTAATGAATTTATTTTATATTAATGAATTTGTATAACTGTATAACGAGTTATAGTTAATAGTTCGGACTGTAGTGATATATATTATATTATAAAATATATAAATTTGATAATTATTAACTATTAAGTAGTATTTATAAAAAATAAGTAGTAAGTAATTTATACACTATAATATTTTGAATAATTGCTATATTATTATTTTTAAAAACGAATTAGTTATTAATAAATTGTTTAATATAAAATTAAATAATAAAAACATTATATATATATATATATATTTAATTTGTTCATCTTTTAAAATTTTTTTATTGAAATTGTATACGTATTAATTATTTTTGCTGCTTATATAATATATTATATTATAATATCAAATTTCTAAATAATATGATCATATGCATAAAAAATTTAATTACATTAATATATATTTTATATTTACCATCTAAATTGGGCAGTTTTCATATTGTCCGTGTATACTGTATTACAATATCTAACTTTACAGTTTAAGTGGCAAGTTCAATTTTACATTTTTAAACCTAAAATTAATATTATACTGAAGTTTTTATTTGTTAAGTAGCTATTTAAATGTATTTGAAACAATAATTATGTAAATATATTATCCACAAGTCAATACAACTATAAATAATAATAATTATGTATTTTTTTTTTTTTAAGTTTAGAGTTTTAAATTATAAATTAGTTATTATATTACAAAAGACCAACATTTTAAATAATATATATTAACAAAAATAAAATAATTTTAAAATTTAAAATAAACGTATAGTATATAAGAGAAATTTAATATTTTACTTCAGAGGACGCCACACCATTCGTATTTTGATCATAACATTTGTTTTGTGCGGAACAAATTTACCCAGGCTGTACAAATGATAAAATTACCAAATTTTCATAATACAATAATACCAGATAAGAACTTTATTTATGTCATAGTGTTCTTATATTTTTTATATTAGTTATACATATAAAATTATTTATATGTTTAGTTCCAATGTTTGTTGGTTTTTTATTTACACATTATGAATGATTGATATAATAGTTATCAAAAAAATAAAAAACACTACAACATAAATAATGTTCTCATTTATGAGTTATGGAAATTCAAATTTCCATAGATTTATATAGGTATACCTATATAATATAGTTATATACTACTACTATGTATAAATAATTGCTATTATTAATGGCCTAGTAATATTTTTTGGGATTTTTATGTCTTATAATATTATAATATTAAAATGATTTAACTGTGGAAAATTACACATTTTATAGATAATTTAATAGTAAGTTAGTTAATATTTAATATTATACCTACCTATTATTAATAATATTATTAAATTAAATAATTTATATTTTAAATTACATACTCGATACATTTTTAAAGTTAAAAAAAATTTCTTTCAAATATAATGGTATTTAAAAATTATCATTTGAAACTGTCTATTATTTTATACACCACACCTATATATTTATTTTGTTAAAAATGTTTGGGCCATTGCCAATTTATATACAGCATTTATGTTTGACATTTGTAAATGTAGGTTTATTATTATAAAAATATGTATAAAATAGTCAATAATTAAAATAATTTACTTAATCCGTACAGTTTTAAATTTACAAATTATTTATTAATGCAAAGAAAATATGAAGAATTTTTATTTTTTGTAGGTTATGGAATCAAAAGATATGATATATATTATTTCAGAATATGCTAGTCAAGGAGAAATATTTGGTAAGTAGGTATAATATTGATTCTGTAATATAATAAATCAATTTTATATTGTTTACGAGTGCATTATTGATGAGTAGGTACCCACAAATAGAGTTATTGAATTATTGATAAAAGATCGATAGTAAAACATCAAAACATAACAATTGACAATAATATTATAATGTATTAATTATTTATAATATATTTATTATTTACTTTAATAATAGTAACTTAATATTACAAAATAAAAATAATTAAGTAGGTATTTTGAAGATAATCTCTGCTAGGTAGGTAAAGTACCTCCTGCATTTGGATAATATTTAACCATCTACTTTATTTATATATATTAGTATTTAGTAACTCAACTTAATTATTTTATTTATTTTTGTTGAAGTTTTTGGATTCATTTTCGTATTTTCATACAATACATATTTCATAATAACCAATAACCAATAAATAAAATAATAAGTCAACATAATTAAACAGAATATTTTTAATTTCATTAAATTGTAATATACCTATATATTTATGGTTTGAGGTTTGAGGATATACATACAATTGTATGCTGTATATACTTTTCAATATTATTACCTGTAATTTATTTAATTATTTTTCAATGTTATATTATTAATTTTAAAACTATAATAATACTTTTTAATTTAATACAATTTTAATTACATGCCTATAAAAAATTGAATGATGATAATGATATTGTTCTTTTATATATTATATTGTACAATATATACGATACGCGTATAGGAACATTAATAGAAAATAACAATTATATTAATTATTAACCTACATATAAGTACTGCATATTCTTGTTTAGTCAACGAATATACTTTTGTATTTATGGTAGGTATTATTAATTATTATGTATATTAATATCAGTATTCGGTACAACATATTATATTTTTATTCAATCATTTTTATCCGTCTATACTTCTATATAGTATTGTTTTATTTTATTTTTTTATTTATGCAACGTATTGAGTGTTCATTATATTTATAAATAATTACCATACGTATACTGTTTCCAAATCCAAATAATAGATATTCAGAGGTTGTATTGTTAATAATAAGTATTTAAAATACATCAGTGAAAGTCCAAGTATACTCGTACTTCGTACATAATATAAGAATTAAGAATATAAGAACTATAAGTCGTTAATGAACGAAACCTTGAATGCGCAATATGAGAAAAACAATTGTTTTTTTTTTTTTTAGTTTCTAAGGATCATTTAAATTTTAAATTGTTTTAATTGTCGTCCAATTGAAATTATATACAGCTACTATTATAATATAATATCGCACGTTATATTTTAATAGAAAATATCTTTTGTTATTTCAACATTTTAAAATTTTAAAATTTAATATACGTAATGTAAAATGTATAATAATATATAATAGTGGGAAAGCGCGTAGGCATTATACGATATAAATATATTATGTATATATACAAGTATATACAGAGACTCTTGTATATAGATGAAATATGAGTTAGGTTGAAAATAACATTTGTCAACTAAAATAATGTATTTAAAACAAAAAAAATAACCTGGCATTCTGACACGTCAGAACGTCTGCGACAATTCAATAATTTGATTTTGCGCGCGCATAAATAAATATACGTATAAAATAAACTATAATAATATTGATGTACCAATGTATAAAATAGGTTTATGTGCTTAGCGACTTAACCGAATAAAAAGACGAGCTGATACTCCAGCCGCAGGGATATCCCTATATAAGTGTGACGCAAATCATAGGTAGTGTTTAATTTTAATGATAAACCATTGCATTCGAAAAAACGATTCTAGGTGAAGTACAGTCAGATAATGTAGGTATTGATTTAATATATAATATATTCCGTTTTTCTTCATTTTTTCATCGTTTTATCTAACGCATATGGTCAATTTTGAGAAATTTGAAAAATGACCTAAATAAAGTAGGTACCAACAACATCCACTTTCCAACCGGAAATATATTCTATTCGTGAAAATCGGATCATTATTTCGGGCAGTAAAATTGTCTTCATACATAAAAACTCAAAATATCAACTTTAAACAGTTATAAAAAAATTGAGACTAGGGATTTATCTAATATTTTGATATGATGTTAAGTAATATGTAGTAGACATACTTCAGTAAAATTTTCAGACCTTAATGCCAAAAATTGCCAAATATATCAAACATTAATACATTATATAGGTACATAAAAACATTTTTTTTACATGTTTATGAAATATTCAAAGTTCTATATTTTGTAGAAAATTTAACGTAACGGTACTAAAATGTTACCACATATATGTAGTATCCATTTGAATACCCAATAAAATTTTCAATTCTCTAACTTAAAAATTGCTCGGGTTATCATGAAATATTGAAATCGAATTCGTCAAAATTTCAGTTTTCGTGAAAAGTGTCATTTTTTCGTCGTTTTTTCTACCACTCAGGAACATTATTTCGGGTAGTAAAAGTGTCTTCATACTTAAAAACGAAAAAAAAAAAAAAGAAAAAAAAAACACACACCGTTGTAAAAATTCGCTCAGAATCTAAAATATGAGTAAATATTCAACGGACAAAAATTAAGTCTATATAATATACGTTAAACCGTATTGTCTGTAATTCTAACATATTATTCTTATTTTGTCGCGGTATTAATAATATTCTCTTGAGATCTCATATTGTTAATTATTGTTGTTTTTACAGTAATAATTAATTTCAACGCGGATTCTGATGTAGGCGTTACGATGAGAAATAGTACCCATAGTAATAGCTGACCCCATAGTTCGTTTCTTCGTTTATATAATATTATATTATAATATATACTATAACGTATAAATTAAAATATTCATTATATTATATAGGTATAATCTACTTGTACTAGTAAATAGGTAGGCAGTGGCGTATTTTGAACCAAATTCTAGGGAGGGGGTCCAAAATTTTTCCCCTATATAATCATCAATAAATTTACTAAAAAGAATAACAATATTAATATATATATATATATTAAAAAATAAGGATCACTACAGTGGTTCTGGGGGGGAGGGGGTCCAGTACACTTGGACCACTCCGGTAAATACGCCACTGTAGGTAGGTATGTTTCAAAATAACAATAATGCGTATACGCGCGACGTACGTTATAATGCTTTTTCATATCATTTATTGAACAGTCGTAAAACAAATTGTGGATGTTATAATAATAATAATAAGTAGCATATAATATTATTATGATACGATGAACATTGTTGTATGGTAAAGTTGAGAAATATTGAATTTCGTCGTTAAAAAAATGTCGTTTAAGGTTTAAGTTTAACTATAACACGTCGCGTGATAAAGAAAAAAATAATACTATATACATTATATTATATACCTCAATAAAAATAACGGGGGTAGGTATTAGATATATGATACAGTAATAATATATTCTAATATTTTACCTAGGGTTTATTGGGTGAAAGTATAAAATGCGCAGTTGCGGTGTGGAAGACCGATTGGGTGTGGTGGAGGGGGACGTCTTCGGGCGGGACGTGAAGGACAGGTCGAGCTTTCGGTGTGTTACGTGCGTGCCACCACCGGCCGTGGATGTCGATGCAGCGGGACTGGTGGGACGGCAAACTGTATATACTATATACAACAAAAGGAGAGCGCGTGCTAGAGAGTTTATTGATCGCGCGAACGGCTTCAACGCATCGTCGCCGGTTGCTTTTACGCCCTCGCTACCGCGGCACACAATGCGTCGACCCCGAAAACACAAAACACGCCGTCTATTCACTTTGCTCTACTCGTGTGTTCCGTGTGTTGCGTTTTTCGTCCCACCACGGCCGTCGCCTTCTCGCGCGATGGTTGACGGCGAAAAATGCACCGTCGAGTGCATACTAATATTATTAATCTGTCGCGTCCTCCTGCCAATATTTTAATATTATTATAAACATTATTTTATATTACACGTCTGCGAACGTTTTTTTTTTCTTTTTTCGAAACGTACATTTGCGTGCACATATATTATTTATATTGTTGTAATGTATGTTATATTATTTTCACCAACAATTTAACGTCGGTGAACGAATTTTCGTAACGATCGTTTGAACTTTGACGGTTACTGGGTTATAGATATAATATATATTATAAAAGTAAACAGACGATAGGTTCTATTATTCGTCATATTTTTGTCGTCCATAACAAATGTATACAAAATTATGTTTAATATATTATTAATCGTGGACATTTTGTGGGAGTTTATAATACACTTTTGGGTCAATACGGTAATGTTTTGTCCATTTTGTAATAATTGTGCAAACGATGAAATGTAAAATAGGGTCCTCGGTCCTACACCCAAAAATTGACCGCACATTCTTCGTCGTATACCTTAAAAGTTATTTTATACATATTACGTAGGTATCTATATTATAAATATGGATGGAAACAGTAAAAATAACATACCAGTTGTGAGAATTAAAATGTTAATAGATGATAATGGAATTCGCTTAAAATAAACATCTTAATGTATTCGTTTACGTATATAATATCTTTGTATATCTTTCTATTATCTTTGTGTGTATCGTACAATAATGTACAAATGAAAGTTATAATAAATAGACATTATTATTATTCTGCACGCATTTTAAGATACGTATATAAGACAAATATATTTAACTAGATCCAATTTTATTATAAATTCTTAGACACAGAATTGATATAGATTCTCTACCATATACCTATATAATATTATATGAATGTTATCTACTCGAAATTATCAAAATATATTATTATTATTTATACTTGTGTATCTATTTATATCCTACACAGTGTTATATTATCATTGATAATTGTTATACGTATTATACTATATATATATAATCAATGGTTATATTCAATAGTTTATATTAGGTCGCTTTTTGGCTAAAACTTTAGGGTAATATTTTCAAAAGGAAAAATATACTAAAATATTAATTAAAAATGTAATCATATATCTTATAATAGAAATAATTATACCGTAATTATAGTTATATTCTTGTTAAGTCATTCGATAATAATATAGATTTATTGTATTTACTTTATTCGTGTAGGTATAATTGTAATGTTTATATTTAGTATTTACTATTAATTCACAATTTAAACTCAATTATAAACATAATAAATTTACATACCTACGTTTAAAAAAGAGGATTTCTAAAAACAAATCAAAATAAACACTATAAATATATGAATACGCGTACATATATGATGGGTTACCATACAAGTGTACAATACAGTTGGAATTTAATTAATTTTTTGTTTGATAGATTACATTGCTAAATATGGCCGAATGACTGAAGCAGCAGCAAGAAAAAAATTTTGGCAAATACTCTCGGCCGTAGAGTATTGTCACAACAGACACGTAGTTCACAGAGACTTAAAAGTACCTATTTATTTATAATTTAATTACACGCAGCTAGCGATTAGAATAATATTATAATTATATTTGTATAGGCTGAGAATTTGTTACTAGACGCTAACATGAACATAAAAATCGCTGACTTCGGATTTAGTAATTATTTTACGCCGGGTGAACAGTTGGCTACTTGGTGCGGATCACCTCCTTACGCTGCTCCAGAAGTTTTCGAGGGCAAAAAATATTACGGTCCAGAGATTGATGTTTGGGTAAATGCTACGAATTATTGATTATACACATTATTATAATGTTAAATACTATATAATATATTATATATATATAAACATAAAATAAAAGCAAACACAATTTAATACATTTTAAACAATGTAATGGATGATTAACACAAATAACTAATACTGTATACCTAATATTATTAATTTTATCTACTTATAAGATATATCTGTTGATTGTCTATAATTCTTCATATTAAAATTTATGTAGATTAAACAAAAATAAATAAAGAATATTTAACCTTATTGTTATTGCTATTTGTTCATTCAGTAATTATAATCTTGTTTTATAATATATTTTATTATTATTAAAATCAATAAAATTAATTTATATTAATTTGATTTTTATAGAGTATGGGAGTGGTTTTATATGTATTAGTTTGTGGGGCACTGCCGTTTGATGGAAGTACATTACATTCGCTCAGAGATAGAGTCTTGTCTGGAAGATTTAGAATTCCATATTTCATGAGCACGGGTAAGTCAAAGAAAATAATATTATTTTATAATCGATACTATTCAGTATCGTTTTGTTATTTTATTCTGACCTAATCTTTGTTTTAATTTGAAACATTCGTAACGTAAATCGTTTAGACATAATATTACAATTTGAGTGATAATGAATACAATAATACATATTATATAATAAATGAATAAATATATACGTAATATTGTTTGGTTGGTACTGTTGAAATGTTGAATTATACTGAATTTCTAAAGTTTATGTCTTTATGACTTATATATGAGTAAAAAATCAATAGATTAAATATTACGAATTATATTCTAAATGATATCCTCAAAATTATTTAGCTAATATAATTTTGTATACAATTTCTATAGTTTTTAGAATGTTCTTCATATTTATTACTCTACTTACAATAACCTTTTATATTTGAGTAGGTTGTTAAAATTATTAATTTTTTTATTAAAGTAAAATCAATAAAAAATTCATAAATAATTATAATTATAAATATTAAATAACTTAATAGCACTGTTTTAAAGGCTTTTTAAAAAACGAATTAGAAATAATTACAAGTATATTTTTATTTATGCGAGCAGTTAAATATTAAAATTCCGTAAATTATTTTTACAATTCATTTATTATAGTTAACTTGACAAAAAATATAAATACATTTTAGAATAAATATGAAAAACTAAATATTAATAAATAATATAGGTATTAGTATTAGTAGTTCTCGTATAGTAATCTTAAAAGAGGATGGATGATAAATCAAGAAAATAATTGTTTAAATCATAAGAATAGCTGAATATGTTTTTGAAAATATGTGAAAAAGTTGATGAAAGTGAATATATTTGAATATTTTTATACTCAGGTATATATGTAAAATAATATTATATAAATAGAAAAAAATGAATAGTTATTTACGTATATAATATAAATAATATATTAAACTTATAGTGCGTTGATATTTACTTATCAATATGTATTTTCAACACTGTAAGTAAAAGTATTCTAAGCTTCTTATAAATATTTATTTACTTACAACTGAAAATGTCATATTTTGTGATAGAAATACCGTACTAGGTTAATCCAAGAAAAAAGATTCACATTTTTATTTATTTATTTAAAAATTAAAATTAAACCATATCAAATATCTGTTGAATATTATGAAAAAAAAAAAAAAATAAAAACTAACTCTTTGTAATTTGTATTTAATAATGATTTAAACGATTAGCGATTATATTATAATTTGAATGACATGAAAAGTCAATGACAATGGCCTGGAAAGTATAAAATCTAAAAGAGTAAAAGAGTATTGTGAGTCAAATTTAACGATTGCAATGACGTAACTTAGTGTCATAAATTTTCAAACACAAAAATCTAGTAGTTATGCCAGGTTTTATTTTCACTCAACGCTGGGCCTTCTCGTGCGGCGTGACGCACATGAAATGACGTCACTGCTGACACCGACGGAACGATCAATTTTGTACTATTGTTGGGCGTGTTGTCGGCATGAAAAGATTATATTATACTGAATACTTCAACACATATAAATAATAACAGTAATAGTCTATGGAACTAATATAATGTTAATTTTACAGGTTGTGAATCATTGATACGGAAAATGCTCATATTAGACCCAAACAAAAGATATAGCGTAGAACAGATCAAAAGGCATCCTTGGATGTTGGAAGAAGCACCTAGACTTTTACCAGGTACAATCGCAGAAATGCCTGCTGAACCTAATGATCAAGTCCTGAAATTCATGAGTAGTTTGGACATCAATACAACGAGAACTAGACAGGTTAGAACATTAGAATAATTATTATTGTAGTTTAAATATTCGAATTTCGAGGTGTCGTGTATAAATTACTATGGTTAGTAATTAAATCTCGATTACTTTAAATAAAAGTTGACATTAATTTTAAAGAAAAAGATGAAAATATCCTTAGAGATAATTTGTTTTGATTCCAGTCGTTGAGAAACCGGACGTATGATCATTATGCGGCTATTTATTATTTATTATTGGAAAAACTCAAGCAACAAAAGTCGCAGGAGAACAGTAGCCACTACTTACAGGAACGGAGATTGTCAGAAAAAATGTTCCCAACCGCACCGTATGAACCACAATTGTTTATGGGACATTCGAGTCCCAACAAGAGGGCATCGATTGATTGTCCGGTAGGACACCAGTATCATCAAGATCTATGGAAACAGCCAAAGACTAGTGGCACCGTGCACCTAAATAATCATCTGCCGTCCAATCGGCCACGGTCGTATAGCCAAGGTCGGGCTGTACAGCATTCCATCAACTTGGCCGATCTCAAATCACAGCAACACCCGCCATTCAGAGAGCTGCCCCAGTTGCCAAAATTCAAGAGTAAACCGGACAAAATGTCAATGGTCGAAATGGTTACCACCGGCGTACACGAAGAGATACCGAAAATATGTTATCATGCTCGGTTGGATCACACGACCATGATTGCGCCGCAATATTCTACCTCGACGGACGAAGGCATTGAGACCGATCTGGAGGATGTCGTCGCGTCATCCAGTCCCACACAACCATCACAGCGGTTGACATACCCGTCCTCTGGCGGTTCAGTGATCAAGAGTCATAGTCAGAACTTGGCGGACTTACCGTGCATGGTGAACCAATATGAATCGGACCTGGTGTCCAGCCTGCCATCGTGCACAGCCAACGAAATCAAATATGCCGCGGATTGTTGTACGATAGCAAGCGTAGCGGTCAACAGTTGCCCGCCACCGTCGCCGTCGACGTGGGATAGACGCAATAACGTATTCCTAACGCACAATCAAAGCGCCGGTGACGGTATACGACCCCGAATCGAAAACATGTCACCTGTTAGCTTTCGGGAAGGCAGACGGGCGTCCGACGGATTGATGAATCAAATCGACTTGGCAACATCGATACCGCCATCGTCGCCTAGATCGTTGCAGCAATATAATAATCGCATAGCCTTCAACAGCCAAAAACTGCAGGAGTGCGGCAAGGCCAAGGGGCTCGCGGAGTTACACATGGTACAGAAAGAACACGAGACGCTCAAAATGCTATACCAGAGCTGTTTGCCTAACGACGAACAAGTACGGAAACAGACAATGATGATGAGCGCCGAGCCGACGGGACGCAGCGGCGTCATGTTGCAGGCGACGCAACAAATGCAGCACGGTGAGTATCGCAAGGATGTACCGCCAAGGTCGCCGTCGGCTGCCATGGCCAAACGGTTCAACTACACGGATGGATACGCGCTGGACAAGTCCGGTCTTCAGCAACAGTTGCTTCAGCAGCGGCTGCTCCAGCACAAGCGGGCCATACTGCAGAAACAAGGGGCTGCGTTCAGCCAGTGTAACGTGACGGCCGCCGCTGCTGCAGTCGCCGCCGCCACGGCTGACTCGCCGACCAAACGACAGCATCACGCGCACCGGCAACCATCGGTGTACAAGACAGCTCAAAATATGTTGCCTCAGCAGTACGGCGGCGATGGCGGTTACACGCAACTTCAATCGGTCGACGGCAGTTGGCAATCGTTGCCCCATACAATGGCCACGTGTCAGATAAACGACTTCGATTGCCAGGCCAATTGGTTGTCAGTGCCGGACCCACAACACCACTGGTATTGTACGTCCGGACAGCAGTACAACTTCTCCAAGAATTATTCACAGGTGAGGCTTTGTTATTATATTTTATTTATGTATTTTCCGTCTTTTCGTTTATACTTTATACATTATACACCTCTCCATTCGAACGAATAACGTTTTTGGGTTGAATGTTTATTTTTATTAAACAGTGGATCATTGTTCAAAACACTGATTTTTACTCGTTTATATATTATATTACTAATTACCTAATATTACTACATTTTGTTAAAACTGAGAAAAATAAATATCAATTGCGCAATATTAAGAATTTTGTATAAATATTTAAATTGCATTAACATTGGTTTAAAAAATCAAATGTTATTTTAGCGTAAGAAATGAATTCGCCAAGTCCGATCCTTCTAAATAATATAATAAATAATACATTAGGAATATTGATGACGGTAACGTTATTACCAATAACCTACTTGTTCCTATCTAGTTTAATTAATACGCATGCGTGAAGGAAAATAAACATTGACAGTTTCTGATAATAGCGTGGTAACATAAATATATTATTGTTCAATCGTCTGCGAAATACATTTGACTATTCGAGCAAAATGTTTATTTATTCAGTTGTACATGACATTGGAAATTTGATTCTTAAATGAATGCTGATGAATTATTTACAAACGAAAAACTAATTGGTATAGTACCTATACAATATACATTTATTAATTTCCATATTCCATCTACAAAACTTTTCGATTATTCATTCGCAATAACATTCCCATTCATTTTTATACGAATCTAATCAGAAAAATTATAGTGGACATATAAATATTATAATGTTTGTATTTTATTAGAAAAATATGAAATTTAACAAAAAAAAAAAAAGTTAAAAAAATATATACAGGTATGTTACGGGCAAAATCCGAAATCTGGCAAAAATCAGTATAATACCCGGGGAAGCACGGCTTTTGCCAGTAACTTATACATAACATATGTAGGTAATTATAATTAATATTATTACAGAGACTGCAAGTTAATTCCTTCCGAAATAATTACTATAGGTGATATTACATAATAAATTATTTTATAATAATTTAAAATATTATTATCATAAATTAAATTAATTACATAAACTTGTATATAAATCACATATTTAAATATATGTTTATATTTTATTGATAAAAATTTGAATCTAGTTCGTATTGTAAAATAATTATAATAACTGTCAATGTATACGTATATTATATTATTTTATTTATAATGGATTATGTGGGACATGGGTTACCTTTTTAAACACTTCTTTTTTTAGATTTTGAGCGAAGCGAAGAATGTATTTGTTTTACAATGATGTGTGTCATTTTTTTTTGTTTTTAAGTATGAAGACACTTTTATATGCTCCAATTTACACGAATAGAATATTATGTTTCCGGTTGGAAAGTGGATGTAGTTGGTACTTTATTTAGGTCATTTTTCGAATTTCTCAAAATTGACCCTAAGCAGTAGAAAAAACAACGAAAAATGACATTTTACACGAAAACTGAAATTTTGACAAATTCGATTTCAATATTTCACGATAACTCTGGCAATTATGAATTTAGAAACTTGTAATTTTTATTGGGAATTCACATTGTCACTATATATATGTGATAATATTTTGGAACCGTTACGTTTATTTTTCTACAAATTATAGGACTTTGAATATTTCGTAAAATTCTCGGTTTTATATATATGTATAATTTTTTGATAAAATTGGCTATTTTCAGCATTAAGGTCTGAAAATTTTACTGAAGTATTCTTACATATTACTTAACATCATATCAAAATATTAGAAAAATCCCTAGTCCCAATTTTTTTTTTATAGTTGTTTATGTTTATATTTTTAGTTTAAATAAAAATATTATGAAAAAAATAATAACGGCATTTTTCATAAAAACTGAGATTTCGACGAATTCGATCGGGCCGGAGTATCAGTTCGACTTTTTATTATTGAATTCATATATATAGAACTGAAAAAGTGAAAACCTTAACCATGTTTTTTTCGGCGCATCCGAATTGCGTCCGAAAACTGTATTTTGTTCGAGTTGCGTCCGCGCGTTTTCAACGACAGATCCGAATTGTGTCCGCGATATTTTTGTGACGGGTCCGAATTGCGTCCGCGTATTCTTAACGACAAATCCGATTTGTGTGCGTGATATTTTCACGTTATTATGTTAAATAAAATTAAAATAAAAAATAAATAATAAATAATGATAGTTGTTACTTTTTTATTTAAAATATAATCTAAAATATCAATATACAGAAAAAAATAAAAAATATATAAATAGGTACATTATAATATATGAATTTTATTAGTACAATTTTATATTCATTATGTTATACTAAATAAAAATTTGATAAAAGTAAACAGTATTTACAGAATTATAATTATTTTACATATTTTTTAGTTAGTATAGGTACACGAGTTATGAATTTTGATTGTTGAATGATGAAACACGAGGAATTTTAAATTATCACTGTTAAAATTAATTTTTCCCATTAAATACGAGTATTTACAATAAAAATAGAAACCATGCATACAACTCGGACGTGAAAACCACGGACGCAATGCAGATACTTTACGACAAAATCATGGACGCAATTCGGACCTGTCCCGAATATATTGCGGACGCAATTCGGACCTGTCCCGAAAATATCGCGGGCGCAATTCGGATGTGGAACAATATATAATTTTTTTTTCGGACGCAATTCGTATGCAGCCATTTTTTTCTAACTATTATAATAATTATAATTATCTAGATAAAGATACACATAAATTCATTCAAATTGATAGATAAATGTAATATATAACCAAATTAAAATTTATCTAGACAACGATAAAGATATAAATTTTATTATCTAGATAAGAAAACAAATAATTTTATAAAATGCTAACTAAAAAACTATATATTTTAATTATACATTTTTTATATTATTTTTATTAATATTATTAATTATTTATTTATTAACTCAAAACCAAATATTTAAAAAATGAAATATTTTCATTAAATAGTTACCCATTATTTTATATTATATAAATAATTGTAATTATTTTACGAAGAGTTAATTTTTGAAAAATTAAAATTGTATTAATAGTTTCAAAAGTATCTGAAAAATTTTTATTTAGAAGAATTAATAATTAAATAAATACAAATTTTATCTTAGATACCTAACACTTCAGATAAATGCAAATTTATTTAACTAGATAAAAGATAAATAATTTTTTATCTAGATTGACGTCATTAATGTTAACAACTATATAAATTAATTTTAATATTTTATAATATATTTATAATTCAATGGAAAATAAAATATAAATTATTTTTATACTTAATATTCATTAGTAAATATGTAAACAAATTATACACTAAATTATTAGTTTAATAGGTACACTAAATTAATATTTAATATTTATTAAAATGAAATAATGTATTGTAAATTGTAATATAACTGATATAGATAATTTTATTTTAATAACAAATATTTAAATTGAAGAGATATTTTATTTAGATTTTAATCAAAGTGAATGTGTAACATAAATTATACATAACAATATAAAATCAAGTTAACTGCCATGCGTATGATATTTAATAATAACGTTT
This sequence comes from Tetraneura akinire, assembly GCA_021307375.1. NCBI lineage: Eukaryota > Metazoa > Arthropoda > Insecta > Hemiptera > Aphididae > Tetraneura > Tetraneura akinire. The sequence continues at coordinate 14,536,453 of JAIUCT010000008.1, read as the reverse complement.
TAGGTATAATTTTATAGTTGGACAAATATAATAATAATATAATGTTGATAGAATAGATATCTACCTACTTATTAAAAATTTTGATTCTAATTATATACTAACCTCTTATTAGTTATTTTCTATTTTTTTTTTTTTTTTTTTTAATACTAAATTATATATTTTGTTTTAACTTTTAACCGAAATATTATTAATAATTATTATTATTATTGAAAGTGCAAGAATGAGTTTACTATTAAAGATGAAATAATATATTTTGATTATATTATGTTGAAAATACGTCCGTAGTCTATAGTTCTATAATACTATTATGTATAATATATGTATGAACTTTCATAATATTATTTCATAATATACTCGTATAATTTAGTTGAATTTTATGTAAATTAATAATAATTATAATTAGTAATAATTTTATGTTTTTTTTTAAATAAAGGTTTTAAACCATCGTTATATTTATATTTATATGTAATTATTATAATATACAATTTATGACAATGTTACATATAAATATATAATATACCTAATTATATGTCATTTTTACGCGTTAATCAGAATTTAATTGTAAAATTAAGTTTAAAAACATAATTTTACATTTTATAAAAATTCGCCTTATGTTAACGATTGATAAAATAATACTAATAATATTTACACACGGGTAAATATAACTGTATATGTAGAGTAACATTAACTGCAATGTGTGGAATGATTGTAAGTTTAAGAATGTATTTAGGGCAATTAAATTTGAAATCAACGCATATAATATTTACGATATTCGAATACTCGTATATTATTATAATGACTAATGTGTTATTTTAAACAGAAGATTTTATTTAAAAAAAAAAAAAATTCAATTAGAATTCACATTGTATGTTAGGTATATTATAATTTATAATATTATTTATTGGAATATTCGAATATTTATAATTTGAAACGTACGGTAATGCTCGTTACCTATACGTATAGTTTTTACAATAATTTAGCTATATTTTTTGTTACATTTTAGTATTTTACCTATATAATATTTATTATGTACGTACCTAAATATCTAAATTTAATTATGTAGTATTATAGAATTGATATACAAACATACGTTATTGAATATTCGGCATGCATCACAGTCGTATGGTATTTGATTGTGCGTATAGAACGCGAACAAGTTAAGTTATGAATATCATCGTGGCTGGCAATAGATAGGTATGCAGTTGAAGCGTTTCGATTTCGCATTGCTCGGGAGTACATAAAAATAGAAAAATTCGGACATTCGATGCCACGTGACAACGCTTAATACGGAAACGGTAAATGTATCGCCAATATACGATTTTCCGACGAAATAATCACAATTTGCGGTCTGATATTTATTATCACATCGTATACATAGGCGTAAATAGCTAAAAAAAATTGGGGTCCCCATAAATTAGATATAAATATAAAATATAATAATTGATTAATTAATTTTATTATTTGGGGGGACTTGGATGTATTTTGGGGGGTCTAAGTCCCCCAAGCCCCCTTTTTCGCATATGTCATCGTAATATCGTATAAATATTAATATAGCCATATAAGTATGGAAATATAGGTACGTATATACGCAGATCCTATGAAGATATGAAGTCCACTGAAGATATAGGCAAATTATATTATTACCAAGAGTCCAAGATAGATCAATAGAACTTTTTTTCTGGAATATAATATAATATTTTTGTATTATTTTATACCTACGTATTATACCATTTACAATACGTAAAATATTATACGTAGGTATAGAGGTACGGCGACGAAATCGCGAAATATACTTACGGTATTGATTTAAAGTCAAAACTTTTGCGATTTTTACAATGGATACGAATAGGTAGGTATATTCGTGACGTCTCTTCGACTTTAGGCGGGCGGGCGGGCGATGGTGAACGCGAACGGCGAAGTTTTACCCGTAGGTTTTTTTTATTCGCCAAGTTTTCCGTTTCGATTGCGTATAAACTATAAAGTCGCATTTTATATATAGGTAGGTACCTACATAGTAACATTTTACCCGAATAATATTATAAATATTATAATAACGGTCTGCGGACTACGCGCCAGTTTAAATTTGTAATATTTATTATTTAATACGCGTTTTCACAGCTCAGCAGTACGGTGAACGTGCCAATGGGTAGTTCTCTGTTGGCGGCTAATGACACGGCGTGGACGTCGCCAAGACTGCAATCGTTGTCCGAAAACACTATATCGGAACTAGGAGAACAGATGGAATCCGGTTGAATTCATGTAAGGTCTTCTTTTTTTTTTTTTATTAATAATTATTAACATTGAAATTAATTTATATTACCTATACGGTTTTGGTGTATTGATAGTGTTTTATGCCAGGGGCGGTTCCAGAGACTTGGTTGGGGGGTGCGAAGTCAAAATTTTGAATAAAACTTTATAACAAAAAAAAAAAAAAAACACAAATTTTTACTACCATAATTATACGTAATAATGTAATTTTGTTTTTAACAGTATACAATTTTTTTAAATACGGTCCTGGGAGGGGGCCGTGGCCTCTTGGCCCCCCTGGTTTTATCTCTCGAAACTCAACGAACGCGAAATGTTTAGAGAATATACCTCTACCTAGGTGTAACTTGGTCATTTTTTATATAGGGGGAAATTATTATAAATATCATGTTAGGTAGGTTAAATAAATTTCGATTTCATCTTATTAAATTAATGCGCCATGAGCTTATTATTTATAAATTGTAAGAACATTCTAATTCTATTTACTGTTTAATTTAACTACCTATTTTATAGGTACATCAAATGATAATAAATTACCTGGAACTATATTATTTTTATTAAATTACAAAATTATTTAAAACTATTATATACAATATACCTATAAATTTAAAAATCCATACAGAAACCTCTCCTTCGATTGATCTTTAAAACTATATTTTTCATAGTGATTTTTAATATTATAATATGTCAATTTTAAGTCAAAATATTTTTTTCAAATATCTAAGTTAAATAGGTAGTTATTTTTTTATTATAATTTTCAAACTTGTTTAAATAATCAAGAGAGGCAATGACCGTTCTAAACATTTTAAGGAGGCAGTCGCCCCTCCTCGTCCCCACCAATTTACGTCTATGCCTACCTACTTTTTTTTTTTTTTGTCAGAAAATATTTTCAAAACTAATCGATTTTATTTTTTCATATATTATAAATTTGACTTATAATATATTTGATTTAGATGTAGGTAACATTATATTATTAACCTAACAATATAACGAATTAACTTGCGGTTTTTTTTTATGTTTTAGATCACAGTCAAACGAACAAAATATTATTACACAGTTCACAGATAATAATATTATAACTAAATTATATACGTTTTATACAATACACACTCAATATCCATTAGTCGGAGACAAAATTATGTTATATTACCTATATAATAATATTAGAAATAATCGTGTTGGTAATTATACCTATTGATTTTTTTATAATGTTTTTTTTTCTTTTTTAAGTATGTCTAGAATTTTTTTTTATTTAGAATATTTGTAATGGAAAAAATCCAATTTGTGAAATAAAAAGATTTTTAGTCATATTTTTTTTTATTTACGTTTGTTTACGTGAGCATTGGGCATAAAAACTTATACCCATAGTTTCATGGCTATAAGATCGTTTTTTCATATTTTCGCGCATATTTTAACTTTATATAATAATAATAATAATAATATTATAATTTATAATTGATTTCCGTGTTAGGAAGAAGGAAATCACATAATATAACGGAAATAGATGATACCTACCTAACGAATGCAAAATTAGAGGTTAAAATTATTTTTAAAAATTGTACTTGGATAAGGTACCTATGTGAACGATATTTTTTAAATTGTAGATAAAGATTTCAACATAGATAATTTTATTGAAAATCTAAATTGTCAATATTCTACAATAAAATTCACTTGGAAAATGAAATAAAATAATATTATAATAAAACAATATTATATACCTATTATAATATAAATAAAATATTATATTATAATAATTAATACAATAAAATTCAATAAGAAGAAACAGATTATCTTTTTTAGACCTTTACATAAAAAGATTTAACGAAAAATTAGAATTCAAAATATATAGAAAGAAAACCCACACTTAGATACATATAGATATATGATCCTATACATAATAATTCAAACCATTGTTGGCAACATAAAATGGCTACTTGGAAATAGGCAAATTCAATGGATATGAGGAAAATATGGGTTTTAAAATTAATAAAAAAAATATAAATGGCCAAGAAACATAAGAAATATTAATACATTCGAATTACAAAATTTAACAAATAAAAATCGAGCAACTGTCATTTTCATTCCACAAGTAACAGACCAAATTTCAAAAATATTCAAAAAATATGATGTGTAATAGTTTCATCGAGAAATAATAATCTCATGAAGTCATGAGTGATGAATCTATTAGGTAAAACAAAACACAAAATAATTGAAACCGAAAAATCAGTAATATATCAAATTCACTGTGAAGATTGCGATAAATGTTATATTGGCCGAACTAGAAGAAACATCAAACATTGATATAAGATGAACACATCAGAAGCATGGAAAATCAGGAAACTGATAAGTTTCCTATGGCTATAACAGAACACTTCTTAGAATTTAATCATAATATTAACACAATCAAATTATTAAACAAGTCACAAATAATCAAGAATTAAATATTAGAGAAGCTATAGAAATGTCAAAAAATAAGAATAATCTGTTAAATTGGGATTTAAATCCATTACAAAATAACTAAATAATAATATTAATAATAGGTAATTAGACTGACATGACACTCATGACTTATAATGTCGATAACGGTCAGTCTGTTTTGCACTGAATGTAGTAACTTTTTTATCAAAATACGTATTTTCTTAAATAAAAGTAAATTTTTTCTTTATTTGGGTTTTATTTTATTTAAATATTTAAAAACGTAGTTAATACATTTTTTTTTTTTTATAATTTACTTGTAAAATGTAAATATGGAAAAATTAATATTTCTGAATCAATATAATATAGGTACCTATGCGGAAAAAATTTACTTTTAGAAGATATATCGTATAACCAAATTTATAGAAATATAACTAAATTTAGAAAAATCTTAATATAATTTTAACTAAAATTAGTAATTTGTGTTTAATCATAAATCCACAACCAAAGATATTTACTTAGAAATAACTTAACAATATCTTAATTGAAATGGATTTTAATATTTTATAGGTAAATAACACCTAGAGTAAATTTAAGGAAAACTTATGTAAAAACTAAGAAAAATTTAAAGAGTATAATATGACATAAGACTATATGCAAGTAAGTACCTATAACATTTAAGCAACTATATTTGATTATGTATAGGTACTATGTTTTTAATAGTTAGGTACTTTTTTTCAAAATTAAAGTATTTATTACATTATGATAGGATTATTTTCTGTTGACTATGGAATATGGTTATAATTTGTATTCTATTTCTTATTGAGTTTCAAATTCCTAAGGATAGTTATAACTTATAAATAAACTAATGGCAAGCAGTTAAATATTTATTTATGTATTTTTTTTTTAAAAAATACTTATGTATTATGCATAATATCAAATCTATTACAAGTACTTTTTTTTAATTAGTGAAATAATAAATGTAAAGTAAATTATTAGATATGTAATATTATTTTGGTTGAAAGTAGAACTTAAATATTTTTTATTAAATTTAAAAGAACAATATTTTGAAGTATAACCTTGGTTTAAACAAAATTATTTTAATTGTATCAAATAAAAATAAAAATAAAGTCAAAGTTACATAAATTTGTATTACAAGGTAATTAATTTCAATTAAGTATTCGAAGTAGATTTTAGGGAAATATATAATGTAAAAAGAATAAAATTAAAAATAATTTCTAAAACTATATTTTTAATAATTTGAAATGTTCAAACAAAAAACTATTAATAAAAATAAGGGGCAAATATTATTATCGGCCTTGTGAGAATAAATCACTTCCAGTTTGTCTAGCTTTTATTTTAGCTTCTTCGGGAGTTAATAATTCTTCTTTGCTAGGTTCCATAGATTCACCATTTTCTTTTAGCTTATTATTCTTATAATCATTTATAATCTTTAAACGGTAAACGGCATTAAATAAATCTTGGGCTTTAAATTCTGATTGAGTTATCTCATCAACTCTATAAGACACATATGGTTTCAACTAAAAATAAAGAATAAGATATTATTTATAAACTAAATTCTTTTAATTTAGAATATTTACATTGAAATTATCCAAATCTGGAACAATAATGTCAGGGATTTTCTCCTTGACAGTTACGAGTTTACGGCCAACTTTAACAGTGGTTTCTCTTACACCATAATCTGATTGAGAAACAAACAATTTTAATTCAATACATTATTAACAAATATAGTTACAATACAATATAATTATTACCTGTTATTTGATAATCTTTATTGGGGTTTTCTTTTTGTTGTTTTTTGAAATGATTTGATCCTCGATTATAGAGTATGAAATTCTTAAAATTCCTCTTTCCATAATCTGCAGTTGAGGTAGAAAATGATCTGTAAAAATTTTTCACTGTGAAACTCATTTTATTAAAGTTTTTTAATTTTATAAGTATATATGTTTATCCGTAGATAATCATTATAATTATTATAAAAGTAATGAGCAAAATTTCGTTCTATGCTTTTAATTTTTATAATTTAAAACTATAAATTATAAATATTAAATGTTATCTGTTTAATCATTAATCGTAGATATACTTATCGTTATCATATTTCGTACACCACGTTATCATTGCATAATAAAGATTATCAACAATATTTCATGGAACAAAATTAATCACATGTTAAGATTGTCTATAAAAATTCAAATTTCAAAATAATGAAACCAAGGCTTATACAAATTGCATTTATAAAATATATATTTAATTAAGTATAATATTTATTATTTTTATATGACAACAAGAATAATAATTATTGTAGTGTTAATTTTTTTACAATTATTGTTTTTATTTTTAAATATATAATAATTAAAATTTATATTTATTAAGATAAATTTAATTAACAAATTATAATTACTCAGCAACTATTCTAGTCTATACAGAATAAAATACAAAATAAAATAAAAAAATTGTCTATATTTTATATCATCGTCTATGTGGCGCTTGTTGTATGTAGTTTAAAAGAATTTCTTTTGTTACAGGAGTTTCAATGCTGTGGCAAATGGCTGAAAATTATATGTTTGTAATTTAATGAACAAATTATTAATTTAAAATTTACAAACCCATAGCAGTTTTTAAGGCATTTGGAAATGATTTATCTGTTCGCTCCCGCATAAATTTCCAAGTACCATTTTCAAATTTACATTCAATTATTTTTCCATCCATATTCTTAAGTTCCTTAGTATACTTCATTCTAGCGAATGGATCATGTTTACCACCTACATATAAATATCCGACTTTTGATTCCAACATTCTAAAATTATATTATTTTATTAGAATATTTATTTCATTAACATAATACATACAAGTAATATTAAGTATATATTTTACCCTGTTCCACCTTCTGTAATAATTTTAAGTTTAAAATCAACAGAATTTAATTCTAATGGTTTCCACTTCAGTACTTCAGGACATGTACCAGCTACATAAGGCTATATAAAATGAAATATGATTATTTAAATTATATAAAATTAATTGCTATTCGAATGATAGTAATAAATGAATTAGTACATCACTTGAAGGTTGAAATATAAGACCATCTGGTTCATGAGATAGATTTTTACTAAAATTTCCAAGTAATTTATCAGAGGCATTAATGTCATAGAATTGTTTTAAACGAATACTGAATGGTTCTTGTGTTTTATCCAAACGACCACTCATAATACCTTGATGTCTTGGTTTTATTATATCAACCTGTAAATATACATTATGATTTAATAACTGAGTTGTTAAACAATAATTATATTTTATTTATTGATTTAGAATATATATATTTAGTATTTACTTCAATCAACATTAATCTGTTTGGAAAAAATGGCTGTTTACCAATATCGAAGCCTTCAAATGCAACTACGTCATAAACAAGATAACGGGGTATATTTTGGCCATCAACTTTATCAATAATCATTTCCTTAAATAAATAATAGTCAGGATTTATAATTTTAGTAATATTATATTTATAGATAACAATAAAAAATTGTTTACGCCATCTAATAAAGTGTCTTTTAAGTGATGATCTAAATTTTTCCTATGAAGAAATTTTAAATTTTCTACTTCAAATACACTGTTGTCTCTGTCAATAAAATAAACCTCATTTTCACCTTGGATATACATCATATATCTGAAGAATAAAAAATAATTAATTACCACGGATTAAGTATTGTAGAATAAATATGTTTTACCTAGTACCATCAGCTTTCCACGTTACACGATAAGGTTTTGTATGTAATAATTTCATATTCTGGATATCCATGGAAACCGGTTGTGAACCAGGAAATCCAGATCTATAAATATTTAATTATTATTATAATTATTTTAAAATAGTTTAATTTTAGAATAACTATGGTTGTACGACAATAAGTTGCCAAGTGACATGACATATACTATTGGATAGAAGGTACTTAAATGCATTAAATTTGGAATTATCCAAATTAAAACTCCAGTGTGCCTATTTTATAACAATTAAATGCATTTTTAAAATTAGGGATATAAACAACAAGTTATAATAGTTAATTCTAAAAGATCTAAAAGGTCTAAGTGACATTTTTTGGTAACAAATGGCAATAGTAGTTATGTAATACTGTTGATATAAATTTTATTATAAAAATATTAAGGTATTAACACCAAATTTCAAATTATTTAATAACAAATAATAATTATAACGAATCAAATATTACATGGTGTTAAATATGATAAACATCTACTTAATAATTTTTTCTTGAAGAAATCTTGAATAGTTCTTTGAAAAAATATTAGCATCTTATTTTGATATGCAGTTATTAATATATTATTTTAAATTATTAAATTTTAAATTATAAAATTTTAATTTTTATAAAACAAAATAAACATAATATTTAAATTTTAAATTTCATATTACGTGTAAAAATTAATATAATTTCCTTCTGTTTAATGATATATTTACATTTATGAAATTGAAATATGTTTATTACCTTTTCCATTTACATAAGTCTTGAACTCGTTTCTGAATGTTACTTAATTTAGGTTGATCAACAATTGCAGTAACACCTGGCACCCCTTCCATAAATACTGGGTTTCGATTATTTATTTCATTTCTTGATCTTTTGTTAATGCTAAATTATAAATATGATATTAGATAATTTATAAAAAAAGGGATATTTAAACAAATTATTACTGTTCATATTCTCGTCGATCTTTAGTATCCTGATTAAATTCACGTTTATTTCGCGTGGTAGACTCATGTTTACTCGGTTGATAATTATTATCCTCTTCAGATTCTAAAAAAATATAAATTTAATTATGATCATCTATTTATTTATATAAAACTAAACATATTCATTTAAAAATATTATATATTAAGTAATAAATCATTATAATTAATTACCTATACACCAATCTGGAAGTTCTGGAGCTAAGATTGGTTCTTCATCTGAGTAACGTTGAAATAATTCAACTATATAATCCTGTTTATAAATTCCAGGAGGTCTGAAATATGTATTTATAAAACTTTATTATTTGATATATAATTAGTAACAATAATTTGTTTTACCTAGCAGCTGCAAATTGAGCTATAGCGCTAGTTACATCAAAATCTAAAACTTCTATTAAATAAGTGGCTATCATAAATCCTGTTCGATTAAAGCCATGAGTGCAATGAACACCTGGATAAAAATAATTACGATACATTTTTGTTCTTTAAGGAACAGTCAATTATTATATTAATTAAATATAACATACCAATACACTTCAAAGGATTTTTTGCAACAAATTTTGAACAAATATCTACAAATAATTGAGCTTGTTCTCGAGTAGGTGGCTGTTCATGACCAGCACATGGAAGTTTCACGTATGCACATTTCATTTCTTCAATTTCAGATTTGTTATAGAAACGACTAGTTTTTGTCAAATCAATCCATAAACCTATATTGACCTAAAATAATATTGTATATTTAATACATTAGAATACTATTGGAATAATGAAATAATAAATATTTTTATTTATTTACTTATTAATATATATATTTTTTAATAATAGTGTTTTATGGGTTTAATAAAATAACTATTTTAATTTCATTAATTAAATTATTACCTATTTATTGAAAAATAAATTTTATATTTATCATTTAACAATACCTTCATATTAGACATTGAAGAAAACAACATTTCTGTATTAAACCTATTTATGATAGGTACTTGATTGTCATATTTACTATCTAATGGAGTTTTGAAAGCTACAAATTTCTCAGTTATGGTCGAGTAAGATTTACGAGGACATTTAATCCAACGATCAGGTACTGAGGGAGAATATGATGAATAAGACGAACTAGATCCATAACGCTTTGATCCTGGAAATCATAAATAAATATTATATAACATACATTTTTTTACAATTTTCTTGTAGGAAACATTATTTTGGTATTAGATTCCTAAGCATTCTACTTATATTATAAAAATATTTAACTATAATTCTTATGAATTTGAATTACCCGACATTATAATTATTGAGTGTTTTAAGTAATCAATAAAAATCTAATATGAATTTTATAAATCTCATTCATAATATTTGTTTTTATTTAATTATTCATTCCTAAATTAAATATTTCTTGTAACTGATAAGCATAAATAAATAATTAACGTAGAATATAAATCATAGAATAGAATAAGAATAAAGGTAGACTAAAAAATTTAAATTAAACTGTGTTCAAATTTCACAATTAAAACAGTAAAATACAACGAACAATAATAAAATATTTTTTTTTCTTATAAATCGTTGATTTTTTCGTTAATATCTATTATCTACACTTCAATACATAATAATATCAATTATGATAACGGAGCTTGTTTACTTTTCTTTCAACTGAACATACAAACATTCGTTTATTTATCCAAGAAACGTCGGCGTTCCATGGCGGTTCTAACTTCTGTATCAACAAACTTGCCGAAAACTCCAAATCAGACGTATGTCTCGTACTCTCGACACTCTCGTAGACCATCATAGTATTTTGATGTTTGAATTGATTTGTTTAATGTTTTAGTTTTTTAAATTGTTCTGTTTGTTCTTTTCGGAATTCAATTTTTGCGTTATTTGAAGCCGTCATCTAAGATATTTTTTCATAGTTGTTTTATAAAAATCTAGCTAATATGGCCGAGTATCTGGCGTCTATATTCGGTACTGAGAAGGATAAGTAAGTAATAACAGTTCTATTCTGTAGCAATAAATACTAACTTTTAGTTGTCTGATCTGTTTAAAATAATTTTGTGTTTTTAATTCTATTTACAAACACGTAAACAATAAATGTATACATTAAGTTATTAATTTGTTTTCTTTAGAGTTAATTGTTCATTTTATTTCAAAATTGGAGCTTGCCGTCACGGTGATCGTTGTTCAAGAATACACAATAAGCCAACTTTCAGTCAGGTAAATATTTATTTATATTAGATATTAGCAATAACCATGAACATATTATGATTTATTATTTATGGACTTGTAATGTGTAGTAAAATTATTTTTGTTATTACAAAATAATTAAATGTGCATTTAGATTTTAGTAAAGTCAATTAAGTATATTTGTTTTTATTCTAATTAAAATTTAATGACTTTATTGTAATATCTATGTAATAATAGTGCCTTATTTTTTTCTTTTAGACTGTACTATTGCAAAATCTTTATGTCAATCCACAAAATTCTGCAAAGTCTGCTGATGGATCTCACTGTAAGTAATAAAAATTTCAACTATATAGGTTTGAAATATAATATAGATTTAATTAAAAAATATATATATATATATAGGCTAGAAGGTTTACTAATTGATTTAATATGTAATTGATTTTTATTTGGTAAATAAAACAATATGAATTAGGTTTTAACTTTAAAATATAGTATACTTTAGTATTTATTTTTTTTATGTAATAAAATTGCTTTGTTTCAATATTATAAAAGTATGTGTGGAATTGGATGTCCAAATATTTTTGATTTAGAATGATATATTTAAAAAGTTAAATACATTTTTTATTAATTTAATTAAGTAAATCTTAAATTTATTAGTCTGGGTATTTTTAATAATTATTTATGATTTAAAATATAAAACTTTAACAATTAATAATTAAGTAATTATTTCATAAATTGTCAACAATTTAATGTACTTAAAATTGATTTGGAAGAGTTCTATTGATTATAATCAATAATAAAATTTAGGTATGGATAATATTAGGTTTAATACTTTAATTTTATGTTTGCAGTCGTTGTCAAATATCTTGAAAGAGTACGAGCTTGAAGACTACGATTTGTCAGTGGTTTTTGAACTTAAAATTAATTTTTTTCAAATGGTTTCTGAAAATAGATTTGACTAAAACAATTTAGGTTGTCTGTTATAGGAATGAATGTGGATGTTTGTATCAATATGGGAATTTTAACCAATATAAACACATATTGTTTTACTACTCCTTCAAGATATTTGATAAATATCTAAAAAATGTATAGCCGTATTCTAATGGTAAATAGTTTCATTTCAAATTCTTCATTCTTACCCCATTTATATTCGTTTTAGTGATTTGTTTATTAATTTTGATTTCTGCTTAATGTTTTTTTTCCAGAAACAAATGTTTTTTAAATTAATTTATATGTTATATCGTTATTCATTTCAGTGATGATACAATATGTAACTATTAAATCAAAATGCAAAGGTAGAAATCTCACCAAGAATTAATAAATTTTGTTATATGTATTTTTTAAAAACTATATAAAAAGATATTATTTTATTAATTAAATACAAATTTTAGCTTTGATTATGACTTTACTAAAAATATTTATAATCTGGTTATATTTTATTTTGTAATCTTATTACATTAATATAATTTGAAGTTATTTGTTTTACTATAATATAATAAGTGGCTAATGTCAATATGTTTATTTTATAGAATAATATTTTTTCATTCAATTAAATTTTAAGATATATACATATTATCATTTTATAGTCTGTTTGCTGAGAGAATAAAAATTTGAATAATGAAAATATGAGTAGATGTGGTGTGTAAAATGAATTTTGGTTTGTGTACACATTTATTTTCTCATCAAACGGACTACACATATAATATTTTATTCTTTGTAAAGTGCATTTTGTCAGCAACTGATTTTTGTGTAGTTAAGTTTGCTTTAGCTGTTATTAGGATGTAATGGGTCCTTTATCATGTCTTAATGTCTATACTCTATAGTATATAGTAGTATATGACAAATATATTTTTTGGTATATATAAATAAATTAATAATATTACCTATTACTATTTAACCTGTTACTATATAATGATAATTGCCTATTTTTAAATTTTATAGTAGAGATGCACTGATACATTATTGTTAAATATTTTGGCTTACATTTAGTATACTTGCTGTATGTTAAAAATGAGATTAGTTAGTCAGCTTGGTACATTGGTTAAAAACAATTCTTTAATATTTTTACTTCTCAAAGCTGGCCAAAACCAGTGTAATCAATGGAATGCACAACTAAGTTTAATTACTATAAAGTTTATGCAATTTCTTTAGGATATTGTTGTATTAACTAAGCCCAAATTTTTGAATATTAATGAGGAATAGTGACAAAATATATACATAAAGTCACATGTCTATTGAGCTATATTCATAATGTACATTAAGTATAATATAGGGGGTAATGTGCCAATGTGGTGACTTTGGTTATTATTTCTTATTTATTTCATCAATCATATCATTTTCATTATTTTTTATTCCATATTTTAACTATTGTAACAATATTAATGGTAAAATATAACAACACTTTATATTAGTGTAAAGTTAAATTGTTATAAAACTGCAAAGCAAACACTATTCATATCCCGTTGTCTTTTTTTTACTCCATTATTATTATCTCTATTCTAAAAGATTTGTCCTATGTAAAATTTTTAAAAATTATTACATTTTTTATTTTTCTATTTTTTTTTTTTTTTTAATATATATAGTTATAATGTGTAGTATTGATATAAGTAATTTTTAAAATTAATTTATATAATAAATATATATATTTTTAATTTTTTTTATAATTATTGGAAATGTATAATTTGTGATTTATTATTTATTTTAATTCATTTTAAATTTATAATAAACTAAAATTATAAATGTATTTATTTTCTAAATGACTATTTTAATATATTATTTTATATTTTGCATAATTAATTTTTGTATGTATGATAAATTTTTAAGTCATTGTTTTAATATGAAATACGAGTATAAAACATTTAAAAAAAATTTTGTAATAATTTTATTCATATTATTTGTTTTTAGTGGTTTCAAACGTAACTGATGAAGAGATGCAAGAACATTATGATAATTTTTTTGAAGATGTTTTTGTTGAATGTGAAGATAAGGTAAAATTAATATAGTAATTCAATTAATTTTTGAATATTTTAATTTTATGAATTACATAATTTTTATATAGTATGGTGAAATAGAAGAAATGAATGTTTGTGACAATTTAGGAGACCATCTTGTTGGAAATGTTTATATAAAGGTAAAATATAATTTAATTGAGATTATATGAATTATGTTTTTTGTTTACTAAATATATATTTTAAAATAAACATAATTAAAATGATTCTTATGAGTCTATTAAAATATTTAAAATACTGGTTAAATTATAGTTTCGCCGAGAGGAACATGCAGAATCTGCTGTAAATGATTTAAATAATCGCTGGTTTGGTGGTCGCCCAGTTTATGCTGAGTTGAGTCCTGTAACAGATTTCCGTGAAGCTTGTTGTCGTCAGTATGAAATGGGGTATGCATAAATATGTGTAACTTAGTAATGAATGTTTTTTTTTAACATTTAAGAAAATACAATTTATTTATAGAGAGTGCACACGTAGCGGATTTTGCAACTTCATGCACTTGAAGCCAATATCAAGAGAACTACGTAAATATCTGTATAGCCGCCGATCACGCAGACATCGGTCTCGTAGTCGTTCTCGTGATCATGTTGGAACACGTAGAACCAGATCGCCTTCTCCTAGACATGGTCATCACCGTGGCGGAGGAAGTGGTGGACGACGTGATCGTAGATATTAAATTTAAGTTTGTTTTTAATCAGTATATTTTAATAACTATTATACATTTTTTTAAAACTACATTAATATTTCATTCAGTCTAATTTTAATTATAAAATTAAATGTTTGTAATAACATAATATTTTCATATGTTTATGAATTTTAATTTTGTAGATATGTTAAATTCTAGAAAAAATAAGAACTTTATTATCAAAATAATGTGTTTGATTACACATAATTTAAGTTGTTCATTTATTTTTACCATCTAAATTGTTGGAATAAAATTATTTCAATATTATAGGAAAAAGTAAATAATAAACACAGGCGGGCTTGAAGTGAGTGATAAGTTATAGCTACCGAAAAAATGTTAAATGTAAGTTGTATCAAAGAGGTGGTGCAATAGGTATTGTTTTGTACAATAATTAGGATTCTAATATAACTATTATTTTTCAGTAAAAAAAAAAGTTAAATCAGTAATTATTCCATGGTAAATTGTCCGTAATTTAAATATTACATATGAGTATAAATGATGAAAAGTTCACAAGATACAAGTTAAAGAGAGCTTTTAAAGATAAAAGCTATTTCTTTGTTTTTAAGATCTTTGGAAATGATCGTGATTGAAATTACTATAACCAGATAATGGTGATAAAATGTAAAATATAAAATTTCAAGTTGTTACACTATTGTGTTTTTTAGTAGTTAATAATTAATAATCATAAATTATGGAAAGTAAATTTCGTTGAAAAACTAGCGGACAATTTTTAGAATGATTTTCCTACTTAAAATAAGAAAAATCAATCTAAATTACTATTTATATAATGTACTGACTAAAAAAAAATTATATAAGTAACAAATCAAAAAAAAAGGAATCATTACATTGTTATAAAGAGTGTATTCAATTTATTTGTTTCATGCATTGTTTACCTTTAAAAATGGGTATTTTGATCCTGAGTCAAAGGACATACACATGAGATTTAAGCTCAGTTAGCTTAGTGTACTGCTTAGTTTCCTGTAAAATGTGAGATGTCAAAATTTTATGTTTCATGTAGTTTTTAGAAGGATATTGACATGACATTATATTGATAGGTATTATACTTATTTTAAATTTTGGTTTTCAAAAAATATTAATCCAATAAAATTATAATCATACACATATATTTTTGTTTTAACTTAAAAAACAATATTATTTAAATCCACTTTTACTTTTGTTTTAAAAAGTAAATTAGAGACGATATAGATTTTTCTTTTTACAATTTTAATATTTTAAGGTAAAAAAAAAAAAAAAAATTATGGAAGATAACAATTTTATATAGGTAACCAAAAACAAATTATGTATTTATATATACATAATTTTAATAAATAATACAATATTACATATATTTTATTTGTAATATGCACAATTTTTATCTCAATTATATACTCTTAAACCAGCCTCTTAGTTTTTCCCTATTTAAGGTACTCAATTGTTGTCCTACTTGGTTTTAAATAACATTTTTATTTATTTTTTTTAATTTTTAAAGGAGAATGAGTATATGTATTTGAAAAAAAAAAATGATGACATGCCTCTAAAGGTCATTTTAAATTCCAATTATATACATTAGCTTATTATTTGTATAATACAAGTTACAACAACAATTATAAATAATATAATAATAAGGTACGTTCCTATAACCTATAGGCAATGAAATAACATTAAATAAACATTACAAATGAAATACTCATATTTTTTAATTATTTAGAACACCTATCTATATATTGCGCAATACGCGGAATAAAAAATTTGAAGAAAATAACGTTTTAAAATATAATGTATTAATTATAAATTTAAACAAATATATTATATATTTAATATTTAAGTAGATAATATAAGTTGACAATATATCATATCATTATTTAATTGTAGTATAATATATATATTATAAGTATAATTATTATAATTTTCTTTTTTACATTCGAACGTATCCTTGTATAGTTTTATATTTTAAAATTTCTATAATATTTATAACTTATGAATAACAATAATAATAATAATATAAAATTATAAGTAGTGACAGTTAAGTTAATTATATTATAATTATGACGATTGACGATATTTAGGTTGTTAGGTATATCGTATATCGTATTATATAGACAGACATAGGTACACGACACGTTTCAAACTATTTGTGTGTTGTCGCTACTTTAGTGTTGTACTTGAATTGTGTGTTTAATAAAGGGATAGGGTAATATATAGAGGAATAAAATTGTAAATATTTTTTTCCTCTAATTTAAGTACTGGATTTGTATAGACTATCGATACGCGTTTTATTATTTTAATCAGATTTTATAATTTAGAAACCCAGATATGTTGCAGTTGATTAACATTGGATAACTTTCTACCCGTACAAGTATCCGAGAAACGTTTACGTGCAAATAATAATATGTATCTAAATAGAATATAATAATACCTACAATACCTACAATATTTTGGAATTGGATGTTTTGTTCTTTCGAAATCAGCTTATTGAGTTAATTTATGAGTATATATATATATAAGGGAATTCGAAATTTTTGGATTTTTGGATTTATGTACTTGGGGTTGTTGGATTATCGACGTGTGTTTTAGCGTTCCCAGTTTGTTAAATTACGTTTATGCGCGTAAAAATAATATACAATGTACTCGTATATACAATAATATTTTACAATCACATCGAAATAACGCGTAGGCATAACTACGTTACAACATAGTAATAATAATAGTATATTTTTGTGTTTTTTTTTTTAAATTTTTTTTTTTAATATGTCTATTTCCAGAGTAGGGGGTGGATGATAAACGTCGACCAATCGACTGTATTATATGACATAAAAAGAAGAGAAAAAATCCTCCCCTACGCGGTACAGACAGCACAAAAACGTATAGCCGTAACACGTTATAATAATATTTTATAATATACTCGTAAAATGTGTAAACGCGCGCGAAAATGGGTATGGGTATAATATTTTTCTGCCGTTACGCCCCATCGTCGAATGTCGAAGTGGTCGCGGCGATCGCCGTCGGTTTTATGGCCGATCGATCGGCACATTATTTTGTTGGGCCGTTTCATGTTTTCGTGATATATTTGACGGTGTATAACAAAACGACGTTGGGTCGTCCGGGTGTGATGGCACACTAAACGAGCCCGCGGAATCAACTGGACAGCACCAGACAGCACAGGGTCAGCAGCCACCAGCCGGCCACGCAGCACACCAGCGGCCCCGCGTTTCCATCGTGGACCGCGGCCGGTTGTTCTCCTGCAAAAGGCGTATATAGAACGCATTAGTCCGGTTAGGTTAGGTATATCATAATATTGTTGTAATTTATAATAAAGTAGTCGTGCGCTGAGCGAAATTTAACATAAATATAAATTATTAATATCGTTTAAAATTATCACCGGACGCATCCACGATATCAATAAATCTCTCGAAAATAGTTAATAATTTTATAAGTAAGAGGTATACGATTGTTTTTTTAACGAGTCCATAAATTCAATGTTTATATTCAAAATATAATTTTATAACGTATCGTCGCTATATTTTTACGTATAGGACTATATTATTATAATACGTATAGCGTATAGGAACATCGCGTTCTGAATTTTATATTATTTTAGAATTTTTGAAAATTTGGAATACAATTCAGGCGAAGAATAATATTTATAATATATATAGGTACTATAATAAAATATATTAATAACAATATTGACTTTGTTTAAGTTTTAATGTATATTATAGACTATAGTGTGTATGTTATAGCTTAAATAAAGCCTATTGATAAGAACTATAAGTCGGATTTTTTGCGAAAATGAAATCGATAATAATAATAATATAACAAATGAAATTTCTTCACGTAAATCCGTCTTCATTATAAGCTTTAAATGTGCCAGCGCGATATTGTACGAGTTTATACCAAGTTTCGTTTGGAATTTGGAAATAATAATAATTCAAAATTAATTATTAGTTAGATTAAAATCGTTTACATAAGTAAACATATAGGTTAAAACATTTACAGTTTATTTCGTTTTGTTTTGAATTTTACGCGAAGAGATTTAAAATAATTTAACAATTCATATTTAAACGAATAAGATAAAATAATAACGTTTGTGTACATTTTATTTATAAATTCGGTATATTTTTTAGATTATTTATTTATTTATTAATTTTAGATCTTTTTTGTTTTTGTTTTTTACGCATACTGTATATTATATATAGAAAAAAAAAAGAAGAGCTGATACTTTAGTGGAAGGGATATAAAGGGATGTAAAGAGGATAGTGTTGAATTTTGATTAAAATTTAAATGCGATGATAAATCATTCGGGAAAATGATTTTGAGCGAAGTTCATCAGATAATATTATACGATATTATGTATTGATTACAATTTTTACATTCGTACAGTCTCTGTGTTCAATATAAATTCCCATAAAACCCCTAAATGAGTCGTTTAAATATATCCAAATGTGATTCAAAACTTCGCTCAAAATCGTTTTTCGAATGTAATGATAATTATAATTGTATTCAAATTTTAATCAAAATTCAACGACCTAAATAAAGTATCGACTGCAATCCATCACGTTCCTTGTTCCTATATACCGGAAACATATGTGAAAAACTGAGTATTATTTCGGGTAGAAAAAGTGTTTATACAGACATAAAAAAAAAGAAAAAAAAAGATACGCATAGTTGTAGAACCAATAAATTGAGTTAAAACACAAAAGTCGTCTCGATGGAAGCAATTTAACGTTTAAAGTTTTTTATATATTAAAAATACATTTGGTTATTATTAACGTTCACAACCGTTCGATTTTTGTTATTATATATAGAAGAGGACGTTGTTTATTTTTAGAGAACTCGTAAAATGAAAGAATGTTATCATATAGAGATATCTTAATGAAATTGTTAATAATGTCAAAAGTTTTATAAAAATTTATAAAAATGGCATGGCCAAGAGCGTTTTAATATTATTATTATTATTATTTTTTTATTATAATAATATGCATCGTTGTATTGTTATTTATTTTAGATTTTGAGCGAAAAATGTATTGGTTTTACAGCGATTTTTATTTTTTTTTATTTAGTTTTTTTTTTATCTTGAAACTTAATTGATCGTTAATTAAACGTTATTTTCGTCGTCAAAATAAATTAAGTATTTAGGTATTCTCGTATAGTTATAGTAAACACGAGTTATATATGAGTTTAGTAAACACACACTGCGAACGAACAACTCGTTGATTCGATAAAAATCGATGGAATTAATGCGAAATTAAAATGTGTAATTAATTATTATTATACGTTGGACGGGTACATTAAATTAAGTTATCAAGAAATATGCCGACGACTACTTATCATCGTGTTGTACACGTTCATAAAGGATTGGAAGAATTTTCGCCTCGAGCACGTTAAACCGATCCGGTAAACTCGTTATAAGAACGCATTACCAACATGTACCATAACCTAACCGTACCAGAATGTATTGGGAAAACAAAAATCGAGTGTAAACGCGTTGCGAAAATCTTTTGTTAATTATTGTTCGACTACGACTGTTACGAAGACTGTTTTGCACGTTTTCGCCAATATTTTTGCACCGTTCAAGATTCGAATTTAGTACGGTCAATATACGAGTAGTTTCGCACGATATGTGTACACGTTTTTGACATTTAAAAAAAAAAAATTAATTTAATTTTTGATGCCCGTTCGGAATACGGTAGTAAAGATTTAAACTAGATTTCTATATTATTATACTTTCGATATAGGGAGATTTATGATGAATCGTTGACGCCGGCCAGAATAAAATTTTAGGGGTAGGGGTTTGATTGTAAATTTTTTTTTCGACTAAAATTTTAAATACGAGGAAAAAAGAAATTTAAACTATCGCTTATACGTGTAAAATCGACTTTTTTTAAATTTAATTTTAAAAACCAATTTTAGCCCGATATAGGATGGCGACACCATAATATAATATACCGAAGACTGTACGAAACGAAACGAAAATTGTTTAATCAGAAATGACTAACGAACAATAACGCTCGCGCATATCTCCGATGGGAATATTATTGGCAGAACAAAAACTTTATTATTTTTTTATTCCGTGAATAATAATAATAATTAGCGCATCGATCGGTCGTCTTTTGTCTTTTGTTTTGGATTCTTTTTTTTTTTTTTTGTCTTTTATATTTAATTTTAATGACTTATATACGAAAAAACAATGAAAATCAATCATTAAAGAGATTTTGTCTTTCTTTTTTTTTTTTCTGTACTTATTATTATTGTTTTTATTTTTTTCCTCCCCAATAAGAAACGAAAAGAAACGATCGCAATCGTTACGTTACCGTTCGCGAATAGACTGGGCGCGCGGACAAACAATAAACAGTAGTCGTCGTAAATACTTTATTATTATACGTCGACGCGTTTATTAGTTTAGTCGAGACCGACTGGCTGTGATTGACCGATGGGTTCGTTCGGATTTACGCATATATTTACGATTTATTATATTTCTATATTGCAGTGATTCTTAACCTTTTAAAAGTCACGGAACACTTGTAATTGATATATAAGATTTTTGCGAAACATCAAGGGTGAAATAAAACGATAATTTAAATTTTTTCCTTTTTTTTTTTTTTAATAAAAACATAATAACGTACATGGTTAAAAATTAAAAACTATGCAAATAATAATTAAATTATTCGAAATATTATTTAATATTCAAATAAACGTTTTTTTCATCAATTTTGAAATTTTGGCGGAACACTTTATCCTGCAAGTTCACGGAGCACCGGTTAAGAACCACTGCTATATATACTGCGTGCTCGTAGTGCCGCAATTACCGGTGGGGCGAGCAGGGCAAAGCCCTGCTAAAAGGGTACTGTATTATAAATACAGGGGCACATTTTTAATTTTACTATATTTTAATATTTGTACATTTTGATCTATGAAAGTATGAATATTATTTCATTAACAACAAAATTATTTTCAAAAATGAGTTTATTTTATACTTTATATAAAAATTTCCGATATTATTGGAAAATGAATAATCGCTATTCTATGTTATTAAAAATAAAATTTGAAGACATAGAATAATTCTGAAGCTTTCCTCCATGAATTAACAATGCATAATAATTGATATAATTATAATATAAAAAATGTATTAATATATTATAAATATTAATATATTATAAATTATTGTGTTCACGCGCGTACTGTGTGCGCACTACTAACGTGTAATTTCATTTATAGATCTATGAGTTATACTGTTATAATATAAAAATATTTCTATGGTCATTTCCTAATTTATAGATACAATTTTACTTACTTTTATCTAATATTTAATAAATTAAAAGTAAAAATATATTATTACATATTTATAATAATGTGTGATGTAAATGTTTTCATTATATTATACCTAAATATATAATATATACCTACTTATAATTGTATAAAAATAATTATTGTACGTAATAAAATACAAAAATATGTCGACTAATAACAAGTCTAAACGGTTAAGTGGCTACTGTAAGCGAAAAATAAAAGAAAAGAAAGATCTTGAATTAAAAAAATTAAAGGATCAATGGATGCGTTTATAAAAAAGAAAACTTTGGATACCGCGGTATGTAATATTAATATAGTATATTATTATAATATGTTTTTCTATTTTATAATTTTTAGACCAGATTGATCTTTAATAATAAATAATAATTTGTTATAATTTATAAATACAATATTATATGTAATTTAATGTCTAAGTATAAGTATATAAGTATAACTAATATTATAGTTTTAGGTTTTTTTTTTGTAATATATATTTTAGGTACCTTACCTAATTAATAGTGTATAGGTAAATTAAAATATATTTTCATAATTATTTAGTATATTATAATGTAATTGAATGTAATGAAATATTATGTTATATTGATATATATTTTGTAGAAAATTTAGGGCACTAAAATTTTGGCCGCCCTGGGGCCTAAAAATTCTAGTTGCGGCACTGCGTGCTCGTATAATATTATTTGATATATTGATATATTGATATGATATATTGTTAATAAATACACGTAAAAGCAGAGAATTTTTATCATAATATACCTGAGGCGACGGCTCGAAAATACGAAATTTCGAAATTTCGAAACCTATAACTTTATCATTTTTTATACGCAAATTTCCACCCACGTTACAACGTGCATCGCGCGGAGACTTGATTGCGATAGTCTGGTCAGAAGCTCCGAGCTCAGAGTCATCGACTTTTTTTTCTTTTTATCTTTTAGGCTGTGTTATTATCATTTATACCTTTGTACATTCCGTGGGAATTCGTATACCAATAATATTATATTATGATAATTACGTTTTACGTCTGATAACGCGAGCGAACCACATAGAACAAACTATATATACACTTATTAAATTATTATATTAACTTTGGAAATCGCGTTTAAATATTTGTATATAGATAATATCGTACGGATCAGATTATACGAAAATTCGTATATTCGTCCTGCGCGTCTAAAATTTTACGAAAATACATTCTATAATATAATAATTTACTATTTGAAAACACGTGTTATAGTACGTTATACCATTTGAAAATGTTTATTATCATATACGAGGGTAGAATTACGAGGGTAGTATTATAACTATAAGAATTATAGAACAAAATGTGTAATAATTATAATTAAACCGATTTATTTTCAAAAACTACTTGTATTTTCCAAGTTATACGGTGGATCATGATAGAAAAAAAAAACACCCTGTGTAGTACGAATAATGGCGTCGATTACGTATTTTGCGCAAAGTATAGAGTTCGAGCTCGGGCTAAAACTGCGTCGTTTTATGGAAGCGGTTAAATTATATTATTATAATATTATTTGTGTTTTAAGGTCGTATAATAATAATAATAATAATAATATGATGTCGTTTTATTATATTATCTTCGTCTGGCGAGTAGCACATTTAATGATAATATTATTTGATAATATACGCGCGTAATAATAATATTGTCAGTATAGGTCGGATTATATATTGGGTGTATCGTATATAAAGTTACAATAAAAAACTGCGTTCAGTCATCATTGTGACGACGACGATAGAATAAACACGTTATTTTCACGTATTTTAATCGGTATTATTATTATTATTATTATTATTATTATTATTATTATTATTATTATTATTATTATTATTAATTATTATTATTATTACGACCGCAAAAGTGTTCTTTTTTTCTACTTTTTTTTTTATTCCGACCATTTTTTTCCTTTCCAAACGTCTCAGAAGGAAACGTCATCGATATAGTCTGCAGTATACACATAACCTACAATATGTCGTGTATATAAATAATATTGTCTTGTCGTGTTTGGAAATTTTCCAGAAATAATAATTTAGGAGGTCGCCCCACGGAGCAACGGCGGTAGAAACATATTATTTTTATTGTATAAATATATTTTTCGATCGTATCGACTAGTCGCGCGACAGTGAGAATCGTAATAGTCGTACACGATTTTTTTTTTTTTTTTTTTGCTCTCCTATCCGTTTGCCGTTTGCAACAAAACTGTCGATGGCGCGTATTCTTGAAAAATATGAAATTGTTACGTACCGTACGCAAATATGGTAACTCGTGTCCGAATACGACGGTAACCGCGGTAATAAATTAGGTATATAATATTATAATAACGGATGACCGTATGTGACACAAAAATTGCTTCGAATAGAAATAAGGACGCGAAAAACCGTTTTTTTTTTTTTTTTTTTTCGGTAAATTCGGTATAAATCCCGATTCACATTCATACGACACGACGCACGACGGGACGGACAAAAATCACGTTCAATTCACTTACGACCGACAAGAAACGACAGACACGCACTCAGTTGATTCCAATTATCGTTTCGAACTGTGTCGGTAATTGTTAATTCCCAACATGAAACATTTTTCGGAATTTAAAATCCGAAGATTTGGCCGCGTGATGGCATTATATTGTTCGATATCGACGCCCACGAAGAGGAAAATATTGACCGTGCGGTAGTCAAAAGACGATCACGACATTTAAAAAAAGGTAAAAGAAAAGAAAAGTCGATGGAAAACACGTAACTTTGTGAGGTGAAATGTTGGAGGACCAGAAAGAAATATTGTTTTTAAAAATATTTTCGAACGTCAAAGTACCAAATTTTATCCGCACACGTACGACATACCGTAATATATTTTATGGTCAAATATATAAAGACTGTATCGTGTAAAAAAATTGTAAATTATTATAACATAATAATTTTTTTGTTGTAATTAGTGTAAAAAATAAAAATATTCGTTTACAAAAATGTAATTTATATATTAATTTAAATATACGAAAAGTATTATATTATGTAAAATAAGCGCGAAAGTCGTGAATTGTTTGAGAAATCAAATTCAAACGCTATCGAGTGGTAAACTGGGTAACTGGTAATAAACTAATAACTATAGTAATACAATATTGGTTACCAAAAGCCAATATATGTACCTATATATTATAATATCTATAGTTTCGACCGAGATTTTATAATATTATTATAATTAATTTATTAATTGAATTGTTACCGATATAATTAAAAGTTTGTTATAATATACGAGTGTATACATTTATATAATAGTATACGTTTCTCGTATTATAATAATACGCAAAATAACGAGATTATACTCTTTATAAATTCGTATTAAGTTTACTACTCCGACGTGTATTGTACGTATAGACGGAACGGCGTGGTAATAACCATTGGATTTTCAATGAAAACTAATTTTAATTTTAACCTCATTCTTTCGAATCCGTTCGTTTTGTATTGTTTTAAGTTTGCGGTTATACCGAAAAGTCATTACCGTCCGTACGTATATTATAAAATGTACCTATATTTAAGCCGAGTACAATAATATAAGTAAGTATGTGAAAGCGAAGGAAATCGAAAACCGGACGAATTAAATATTTTGTATTCGTATATACGTATAAATTCACGTTTATATGATTGTGTGGGATTTGTCTGGGGGGTTTTTTTTTTTT
>JAIUCT010000008.1:14458476-14510151 GCA_021307375.1 Tetraneura akinire | reverse complement strand
AAAAAAAAAAAGAAAAAAATCTATCCGGAAAAAAAAGTACGA
Source organism: Tetraneura akinire (assembly GCA_021307375.1). NCBI lineage: Eukaryota > Metazoa > Arthropoda > Insecta > Hemiptera > Aphididae > Tetraneura > Tetraneura akinire. Next base: position 14,510,109 of record JAIUCT010000008.1, on the reverse strand, counting down.
TATAGTTTAATCTGGAATTTACAGCTGGGTAACGCGATAAAGGTATACAAACTTAATACTTCTATTTTAAATTTTGAGCGAAACGAATTACAATGATGTATGTTTTTTTTATATGTTTTGTCTAGTGGATATAGGTACTTTATTCAGGTCATTTTTCGAATTTTTTAAAATCGACTGTAAGCGATAGAAAAAACGACCAAGAAATGACAATAATTCGATTTCAGTATTTCACGATAACTCAAAAAATTTTGAACTTAGAGTATTTAACGTTTTATTAGGTATTTACATAGGTACTATAAATATGTGATAAAAATTTGGTACCTTTACGTTAATTTCTCTACAAGATATAGAACTATGAAGATTTTCCAAAAATTCTCATTTTTATCTATATATTATATAATGTATGATAAATTGGTAATTTTGGGTTTCAACGGTTGAACATTTTACTGAAATATACTCACATATTATTTAACATGATACCAAAATATTATAAAAATTTAAAGTCTCAATTTCTTATTACTGGTGTTTAAAGTTGAAATTTTAGTAAAATCGATATTAATAGTATTTATATGGATTTTTCTTGTTATTTATCAATATTTTACAATAATGTTAAATAAAATTGATAAAAAATTTTGAAAAATGTTGAAAATTTTATCGAAGTTCAAATACATATTGTATTATCAATACAATGCAATATGTTATCCGATGGAGTCTTATTAAATATTAATTTTCAGACGTTTACTATACATACTGCACGTAAAAATATTGTAAACTTAAACGGGTTGGTACTATCGTATATTATGGATTCTGTTGTTGATCGTTTAAATGTTTTTGACCGCGATTCGCTGTTCGCGCGCGCAATTACATCGCGTCGTGTCAATCGAATGTTTGCGAATTTGTATTCAAAAAATGTATTTTTTTTTTTTTTTTTTTTTTTTTATTTCCGAAGACAGCTTAAAGGCGTCTGCGGAATAAGTTATGAATATTAAATTATCGATTTTTCGCTTAAAATAAATATATAATATTATTATTATGACGTAAATGCGCGAACGTCAAAACGGCGTGTGTATATTTTGTATTACGGACGCGTGAACTTTCGCCATAACATTGTCTTTTGGGCGGAGGATATGAAAATTGACGGGGGAAAACAAATTTAAATAACGTAATATATCGTACATTTTTTTTATGGATCGTTAAATCTCGCAGGATATAATATATATTTTTTTTTTTTTTTTACATAAAAATAAATATCCCTTCGGACCGGCGAGGTCGGGTCGGGTCATCGGACTACGCATTTGTATAATATAATAATTATACACACGGTATAATCCGAAATATCGTCGAGTACTTTGTGCGGCGTATACTCGTTCGAGTCGAATTTATGCGGAAAGACTGATTTTGGCAACGCGCGGTCGGGTTCCACGCGATTTTAAAGGGACGAGCGCGTGTACCGCACTCACCCTGTATATACTCGACGTTTTCGGGAATACGAACGTCGGTGGTACAACTCTATTACGCCAGCCCGCACAAAAATACGTACTTTATGTTATTATTATATTATCATATTATACTCGGGTACGATATTTTACGTATTTTTATAAATTTTAGGTATGTATACGAGTATACGCTACGAGTCTTTTACGTCGGTCGTAATATATCACGTCGGGCCGCAACGTCATCCGGTCACTATATAATTTTCTAGATTTCCGTCGTTTTTACGGTCCGCACCACGCACCCGCTTTTTTTTCCTTCCGCAGACCGAAGATATTACGGGGGGAGGGAAACCGCATACGTATTACAAAATTTATACGTATGAAAAAAAGAGAAAAAGGCCGGGTTCGTAAATAATTAAAACGGTAAAAAAAAAAAATATAAAATATATCTATACAGGAAACGGGCGGTCAGAGGAGATTTTTTTAGCCTCCTATATAATTGCGGTCCTATACGCGTATACACGACGCATTAAAATTAGAATAATAAATAAAATATGAGATTTTTCGACGCGCCCGAAGCGAAAATATTATAAAATTATACGAGTATTTGTCGAATCACGACGAATCCGAATCGAAGAGAAAATGAATAATTCGGAAAAAACCGCCTATTGCGGATAAACACGATGTGTTATTTTATAATATTTTGAAACGAACGTAATAAAATCAAATAACGATAAACGTCATTCGACGAATACACGACTGTTGTTTCGGATCGCAGTTCAAAAATTAAATCGGTATCCGATGATATTACGACTAAACAAAATACGTAATGTATATAATATATAGAGACTACACGATTTTATGGAAAAAACTATACCAAAAACCATCACGGATACGAGTTTTTTTTTTTTTTTTTTTTATTTCACGTTAAAACAATTTGTCATTTCGACAGTTTATACATTAACCAACAATAATTTATCGTCTATATTTATATAATATATATGCGGAAATTTAATCGAAACGTAACATACGAGTATTATACAGAGCGTATATAATATACTACGACCTAAAGTATTTGCCAGTCGTAGGCCGTATTATAATAATATGAATATCATATCGGTCGTTAAAAAAATGAAAAAAAGAGAAAAAGGAAAGTATATTATATCTACATCTGGAATATAAATAATAAATATAATACCAAAGGATCTCTTTTCTCATGGTATGTTGTCTTTCCGAATTTGTCGCCCGAGGACGTAGCCCTTACTTTATATATACACAATATAATACCATTATGATAGGTACTATTATTTGTCGTTATTACGACGACCGTTTAGTAGATGGTTATACACGGGGGTAAAGTATAAAAAAAAAAAAAAAAAATATAACTAACGGGAGAAAAGAAACCGTTTAACACCCCGTCTTCGGGAATGCGGCGCGTGGACGATAATAATATGGAATTTAAACGTCCTAAGGTTTTCCTAAAAAATACCATTTTTTTTTTTTTTATCATTTTCTTGGTCGTACTTTAAATGAACAAAATACAATGTATATTCTTCTCGAAAAATTACCTTTTATTATTATTGTTATATTTTAATTTTTACCACGAGGCGAAGTAAAGGAAAACACGCACACAAGAGGATAAAATTTATGTCCTTCGTATAATGTTATATACTTAAAACGGACAATATTATTCGACTACACGCGAATTCGTTTCGTTTACGTCCGAATAAAATGTGATAACCGTTATCGTGCATACACAATTTCCTATCGTCGACAATGCGAATTTTAATATAATATTCAATACATTTTTAATTTCCGAAAAACGAGTTTGCCGTTTAAAAACAAATTATTATTATTGTAACTCTATACTTTGTACTTCTCGCCTCTCGGCCATATTATAATATTAAATTTGGAATTAAAAATAATAAAAATAAAACTACTTGTAAAACTGTTTCGCAATATTTTTAATACGAAATTCGAACTGCGTAATCTAAATTTTAACTAAACGTTTGAATTTGCGTTTATTTAAAGTCGTTTGTTGTTAATATTTGTTTCGAAACGAACATTACGAATTACGAATTTGAACAAAATGTTATTTTTTCATTAATCCGTCGCGCTTTAAAATAATAATATTGTTATAATAACTCGTATTCTTTGGAATACTACCTATAATATTATAACGATTCGCGTAGTAGGTAATCAGTTTTTCACAATGAAGTGTAAACGAGTATTTTAAAATATTTTGATTTTTGCTTATTATTAATGACAAAAATGCGAGTTATTAAGAGTGATTTACATTAATAAACGAAAATCGGAATGTTCAGAATTTCGGAGAGCTAAACCGTGAAAGCGAGACAATCGCTGTTTTCATAATTAAAATTATTATTTATAAAATTACCCGCAAGGGTACTCTGATTCACATTGGAGTATCGGGTGTGACATTTCCGTGGACCCTAGTCACGGAACCTCGAACAGGGACATCGTCTCTGTGAAGGATAACTTTAATGAACCAATCTTCGGAAGTTATCCTAGAGATCCGCTCCCGTTTCGGTTGATTTGGAACTGATCGGGAAAAATCGTTTTCCAGTTTCACAAATTGGTTATAGTCAGGTAGATAGCCGGTGTAAAATTTAAAATCAAAACTTTATGAGAAGATAAGAATATAATTATTATTTATTTGTCCGTTTATTCGTACGTTATTTTTCGTTAAATTTAAACGTTATTATCGAACGAAACCGTTTAAAACGATCTTCGCTATATATAATATGATGCGTATTAACATTTTGTTTTGAACGCAAGTAGAACCTAAGTTACAAAAAAAAAAAAAAAAAAAAATGAATGTTAAGGTCGTTGGATACCATCTTTGTATTTTAGTCACTTTAGACCAATAAGTCAGACAAATTGAAATATTCAATTACGATTGTGTAAAAAAAATTTAGAATCGTTGATTACTCTTCTGTCTTCTATGACTTCTAGGAACCAAAAATAAAAAATATTTTGATTAAAATGAATTTTAGTACACTCTTTATTTTATTATAAAATAACTAAAATTCAATTTCGAATTTTTGGTGGTAATAAAAAATGTTTATGTCAAAAATTTACTTCCTAGAAAATACGAGTATATAGTAAACAAATTATTAAATTCATTACTCTTTACAGAATAAAAATCTATTTGTTTTTAATATTATGCCAAATATTTTGTCTACCTTTTTGGTCTTCAACTTGTGGATGCGAGAATAATAATGATAATTATTATTTTATTTACGTTATTTATTGTCGATTTTTGGCGTGTAAAACTATGCCATCCCGAACGTCCGTCGCGTATATTATATAATAAAATATGGACGTGGAATACATTTTTATCACGCGTTTACGTTCGAACTGATAACGTTAGTCGAAACACAATTCAATTATTTTTTATTGACCCGGCAATAATAATATTATTCCAGTTATAATAAATATATACACACACATATAGACGTTTGGTCTTTTATTCTCGTAATGTGTACGAGAGGTATACACTCACTAATGGTACGTTTTGCGAAATATAAAATAAACGATTATTATCCTCATCACCTTTAGCGCGCGTTCGGCTTTCAGGAATGCGTCCTTGCGGAGACGTTTCGTCTTATTCGCGCCGCCATACCATATCATATTATCATACACACGACTATTATACGGTTATCATTATTCGATTACATTTCTAAGAATATATAAAATTGCATTTCTGGAATAAGTGGGAAGACGGTTTTTCTTGAAAAACGGTCGAGGAATTTCGAAAATATTAAATATAAGTATATATAAAATACCTTCTTATAATATAAAAACCACAAAACGCAATAACGTTGTGTAACCTAAACTCGTGCGATACGGCGAGGTATCGTAATATTATTACGATTATTTATGAAAAATTATAAATTTATAACCAATAACGGAGTGACCGCAACGTGTGTTACGTATAGCTAATATGTACGTTTCTTTAGAATAACTCGACTATTATTAGATTTACAGTCGTTCCCGTCGGTTTAATCGGCGGAAAAATAACATACGAGTATATTACACGTACTCGTACCATAAATCGTAATCGTGTCGAATACGTTTTTCGTTGCGGTCCCAACTGACGAAGAACAACACGCGTTATATAATATACCAGCTGTGAGTATTCTTGGCGGATGACTCGTGGTGGACGGCAGTGTAACTCTCATTAAAACGACCGGGAAAACGTCTGGCGAATATACGAAACCGCATATAGACGACGATAATGCGAAAAATAATAACTTTTTAAAGTTTTGACGAATTCGCACGATACAATAATAATAATAATGATAATCGCATCTTGTCACTCGGTCGAATACCGTAATTTTATTATACAATATAATAATATATTATGAATAGTTTAATACCGCAATCGAAATACGGTTTAGGGACGTGGTATCATAAACAATGTGACCATCAGGAAACCGAAACACGCCCGAGGGCATGTTTTTCGAGTAATTTCCAATTGTAATTTGTAAACGTTGTTGTTTCGCGTCTTTGCGGCCGTATAGTGCCCGGATACCCGAGGGGACTCAAACTCAATGTGCGGATATTATACGATTACTATTGTGATGCGTTAAAAGATCCACGGGTCGTGCCGGAACGTTTTTAAACGTGTTTTTATAACCTTTTGTTAAATAGTTCTAGAATAAACGATGGACGGAAAATATTTTTATATATATTTGGTAAAAACATAAGTTTATCGGTTCAAATGTAACGTATTTCGCGTGTTGAATACTATAAAATATTTATTAATATTTATTTATTTTTTAGGTACGTTTTCAAACGTGTTTGAGTGAAAATTGATTTTAATTAAAAAAAAAAAAAACAATTTGGCCAGTAACGAAAAAAATAATTAAATTTAAAAATATAAACAAATATTTAACAAATATAACGTTTAACGATGGACACGAGACGCGTGATAATAATTTATATAGTTTAAACCATTAATTAATATTCTATAGTTTTGGAGAAATAATTTATAGAGATAATAGTTACACGTATCTCATAATATTATTATATAAAGTCATAACGAATAACGATCATCTGGAATTCAAATTATCGTTTTGTTTTTAACGAGAATACTTTAATAATATATTTAATTTATGGAGGTGGAAGGAATATAGTAATATATTGTTTTAGAAACTCTTATAATTTCATTTTTAAACGGTTTTTTTTTTTTTTTTTTTATAGTTAATCGAGTAACGAATACTTCGTTGATCGGTAATATTATAAAAAAATGTCGATATTAATATTATGACGTTTATATATCTAATGAATGTTAACCTCTCTAACGTTCTTTGTAATATAAAATGTGTTTATAATTATTATTATTAACAGCATTTATCGCCTAGAATTTAATAACCAATATATTTAATATTATCTTAGTGATTATTAACGTATAGGTATATTACTTATACCTAGGTATTAGTTTTAATATTTTATTTTGTATACTAAACACGAGAATCAACAACAATTATTTACACTATATTTTATCGTAAAGGCAAATATTGATAAAAAAAAAAAAAAAAAAAAAAATGTCGTTCGTCGTGATGTAAACGCCGTTGATAATAAATATTATTTTATAGAATATAAAATTGGAAAAAAAATTTAAAGGGAAAACATTTTTTAAATACAAAATTATGTAAAATGTTATACAACGTCTGGCATAAAAAATATATAAAATTTAACGACGAAAAAATACAATGAAACTAAAGATAAAACAGTGATAAAAAGAAACTGGTAGTAATTATACAATAGTTTGCCAACAATATTTTGGGTGAATTTGAACGAAAACGTTTCATAAAATAAAACTCTATTATATGTATAGGTATAAACCGTTTCCCATTTTGAAACTAGAATATTGCAAAACTTTACAAATGTCTCGGTCATTAACATTTTCTTATTTTCTATATTCTTATAGTTTCATTTAATATTTTTATGCATCGGACACGGCACACGTGTCACACGCGTAGGTATATTATATTATATAAGTTTAAATGAAAAATAAAATATTATCGTTTATTATAAAAGAAAAAAAAAATCAAAGGCAATTATTTATTTTTAAATTATTATTTTTATTAAATTGAATCTATATTGATTCCACGATTATTTCATAATAAATTAATGAATTTTTAATATCCACCGTGATAAAGAATAATATTTTATGTGCATATTTTTCTAGAGAAATAATATAGTAAAATAAAAAAATATCGTAACAACGGATTTTTAACAATACGATGTGTGTATTATTCATATAATATATATTATGAAATTCAAATTAATTCGTTTATTAGTATTAAAATACTAAATAGATACTCAATTTAGCCATTGGTTACTAAATCATAATTTCTATATATTATGTTTTGGAATACCCTATCGGATGACAATTTTGGACGATTCGAGTTTAATATAGCAGCAATATACAAACGTATAATTTATTCGCGTATCGCAAACCGAACGAATTATCGTAACGATATGATAGTATTATCAAAAGTCGATTACTTTATGTCATATATATATATATAACATGTAAAATTGTTCAATACGGTGGTGTGGGGGGGGGAAATTGATATTTTGTAATTGCAATAAAACTATACGCCAATATCGGTCTTCTCTTTCTGTTTAATTATTTGTAAATTATATTTATTAAAGTACCTAATAATTTGCCAATATTATTAATTTCGGTACATTTACATATTTATATGTTAATACAACTCGTATATAATTAACGAAAATAGTTAATTAATTATAATGTGAAATGAAATAATACAATATCTATCGTCGTATAATTATTTACAAATTATATGATACGGGATAGAAATCGTTTTACAACGGTTTGCAACGAGAATATTATTTAGTCGTTGAACGATGCGAATACCAGAATACGAGAGCGATCATCGCAGTTGAGGAATTTTTTTCATTTTGGCGGTATCCGAACCGTAGGTTTTCGTAATACGATTCTTCTTTTTTTTCTTTTTTTTTTGTATGACTTTATAAGAGTATACATTAAATTAAACGGACAGATCGTATTGTTTTAATTTAAATTCCATCGTTGCTTTAGTGTGTATTTTTCTTAAATTATTCTTGCATTTAGTTGTATATCGACTACCCTTCATGTTAAAATTACGATTTCGTAATTTTTTTCTACGTTTAAAATTTTTTTCTCTTTTTTATCGTGTTGTTTCTTTTCGGAAGTCTATATATTACAAAAAAAAAAAAAAAAAAAAAGAAGAAAAGAAATAGAACTAAGCGTAATTGGTTTATTTAAAATAAATATATATGTATATCAATATTGACATAAGAATGTAAAATTTTGTTCGTAATAATTTTTCAAACTATACTCGTTACTAACTCGTTCGGTCTATTTAGATTTTAATATTTATTTTAGGACTATTAAATTATCAAGTTTTACGACAGAATGTAAATTATTAGGTTTAAAGAAATATAAAATTGTATAAGAGCACAAAAGAAAACACTAAATTAAATATTAGATTTATTTTATTAATAAAATGTTTAGTATTACATTTTGAAATGTTTCATAAACAATATATCAAGTGTAAGTTAAACTAAAGTTCGGAAACCGACTATAAAAGTTTGAAATTAATGAAACTTATATCGAATAATTCTTTATGAGGTTATATGTTATCAGTTTGGCAAACGAAAAAATTACGAATAAAAAAAAAAAATTAACATTCATTTGCACTCAATCTGCAATAATTGTATGCGTTTTTTTATTTTATTGCAATAATTTATAATATAATATACGTCCTATATTTGAAAGTCTAAGAGGTAATGTAATACAGTCATATTAACGCATTTCCTATTGAAATCGAACCGTATTATAAATAATTTCAATTTCGACAAACTCCAAATTAATTTATAACTATATTATAATAGAATATTATATTGCATTACTTGAGATATGTTTTTGTTTTTTGGATAATCCACTCATTTTTAAGCGTAGAAATTAAATAATTTTGTTATGTGTAGCGTGAGAATGACTCGATATGAATTTTAACTTTACTAATATTACGATTATTCGGTAAGAACTTGATACTATTAATATTCTATACAAAAATTATTATATTTACTTAAAATTTCTATAGAATTATATTGTTATTTTTTATTTATTACCAAGAAATATTTTATTCCGTAATTTTAAGATTTAATTGTAAAAAATTATAAAATTTTCAATCATAGGTATAATATAGGTATCGATTATTATTATTAACGATGGGATTTATTAAAAATTACCAATTTAAACTAATCTAGAATCTATACGTTAATGATCAATTTATGATTGTTTTATACGTCATGTCTTCGATATTCTATTGGACAGTCCTGAAGACGTTAAAATATAAATGAAATCGTGTAAACAGTATTAAATAGAAAATTGAAGAGCCTTATTGTAAGTGCTGTAAAATTAAAAATCAATAATCTTATAATTATTATTGTTATAATACACATAAATGGGGGTACATTTAAAAAAAAATATAAATTATATAATTTTATTATTGTTGTATGTTAAATAGAGTTCAATCTTCAATAATTCAAATATTTATAATGTTAAGTGCATCGTTGTATCTGTACTTAAAGTATCAAATTTGGTATTTTAGTTAATTAAATTTCAATGCTTGTTGATTTTATTTTAATTATCAAACGAGTACGTAGTATACGTACAATTATTATTTTTTAAACCATTGAAAGTTTAAATATAACCTGAATAAAGCGAGTACCTACTTATACTCGTATGTACTCTATAAGCTAATTATTATTTTTTTTCTCAGAATGTTCAATGACTTTGAAATTCATACCTACACTTGAATATATTTATTATTAATTAAATAATTGTGAAAAACAAAGTATAAATTCATTATTTAGTCAGTATATTAAGTTATATTTGTTAATTGAAATATGTCGTAGAAGCAACAAACTTCTGGACACAACGGGCATTTTCCATGTTATACGCACTCCTCGGACAGGTCGGTGTGGTTAACACGGATACTCTTGCGGTAAATTAATTTTTGAACTTTAGCCGTTCTCGTTATCGTGACTTTTGATATTTTCTAGAATGTGAAAATGCGGTTCAACCTACAAGAATATACCTACAGCCAGCAAATTATTTGCTGGATGAACGGCGGCTTCAAAATAATAGGCGAATGCCTATCGTATACTATCCAAAATCCAAGTATTCGTATAAAATAATAAAAATCCGTTACTAACAGTATAATGATTTCACGATAATCGGCAGAAGATCTGACGGGCAAGAAAATAAAATAATGCAATTTTTCTATAAGTTTAATTGACCTAGTTTAATATAATATATTATTTAAAATATAATTTTATTAGTGAATTAAACACGTTCACTATAATTAATAATGTTTACGTTATATTGTGGTAAATCGATTTTTGGACTTATACAGTATACACACACACATATAATATATATAATGTAATGTTATAACAAGGAGGTTGGAAAAGAAATATGGCGCATTGTTGACACGGCAATAATTTTGTAAAACGTCTTTTCTATTTCATTACAAAGAGATTAGAAAATTGTTGACTTGAAATTCTTAGTTACGTTCTAATTCGATTAATGCGTGAACTATTAAGTGTTTTTGTTAGCGAAATTTATTATCACAAATAAATTTTATTAAATATCGTACACGCGTCGCATTCAAAAAATTTTCGAACTCATTTTTACCGATCGTGTGTGTTTTGGAAATAAATTTTAAGGCGCGGTCGCGTAAAATTAACGTCTTTTGTGCTATCACTTTCGTGTCTATTGATGACTTTTTTTTTTTATGTCGAACAAACGTCCAGACGCAAAAGAATAAGTTTGAGTTCCGGCTCGATTCCATTGTAGTTTACAGATAGTAACGAACTATTATTAGAATACACGGATTCGTGCATGTTCGACAAAGTATGTATTACATATATTTTATAAAGTTTATAAACTGCAGTATAAATATGGCCGTATGCGATAAAACGGTGATATTTTGGTGATTCGAAGAATGTTATTGGGACAACGGGACAAATAGTTAAAATAAGGGATATTCTCGTATAATACGTGTGAGGATATTATAAGAATGTAATGTACCTATCCGAAAATGCAAAAAAAAAAAAAAAAAAAAAAAAAATAAACAACTGCAGAAAAAGAGAAAATTAATATATTAAACGCATTTTTTTTCTTATAATAGGACGAATTTAATATTGTTTTGTCATTAATCTAAATATCGTTTGAATATTTTATTTTTATGCTCTTTGACGAAAAAAAAAAAAATTATATTTTTATCATATTGACTTATCAATAATAATTCCATTAAAGACATAATAATGTTAAATAACAAAAATGAAACTAGATACCCAGTAGTATATTTTATATTAATTGAAATGCACGTTATTTTCTTCTATAATTTAATATTAAGTTTATTTTGTTAGAATTAATTTTCATAAAAAGAATGATATTTATAATATATACAAATAATATTATGTGCATAATACTTTGAATATGATTAAAATTAATGTGCTACGAAGCTAAACTATATAAAAATATTTTATTTTGAAGCTGCGTTTTATGTAAATATCTACACAAAATATGATCTCGCGACTGACCTAAATTTTTGTCTCTTGGGTAAGAACTAATGCAACGTGTTATTTGATAAATTATTTAAGAGAGACATTAGAATTATCGTAGTAATACTTTAAATTTTGAAAACTTTGAAATTACCATTTACCAAATCCCACATATTTCATATGAAGTAGGTGCTACGTTCTTTTGGATAGGTCACTTACATTGATTAGTTATATATACTATCTGTTATAATATTATTATTAAATTGGCGAGTGCGTATAAAATGTATTATTCAACGGCGAATAAATCACAATGAATTGTATAAAAATAACTTAAATTTTCAAATTAAATATTATTATCAAAAATGAAATAATATGTTTAATTCATTTAATTAAAACGAGTAGAATTAATAATAACTAATTTACGAACAACATAATAATATCCATAGAAATAAAATTACATTAATGCCTTTTTTTATGTGTATAAATATTTTAATTGGAATTTTTATCGGTTTCAATGTCACGTTCAATATTTGTATTAAAAATGACTAATTTTTATATAAGAAAAAATAAATAATCAATAATTATCTATTCAATCTACACCGTATAAGGTATAAAAATTATTTCTATTCTATATGTTAATAAAATTATTCATCGAGCACACAATATCGCATTGGAAATAATATCGAATAAATAAGAATAAAAAATAAAATATTGTAGTGTTTTGGATATTGAGTTTATTAACGTAAAATTATTATTAAATATTATTTTAAACTCGAGTTTTTACGTTTACAACCGGCTTAAAATCAAATTTTATTTCACCATCCATTTCGTGATTAAAATTAACAATTTTAAATCTGTTATCATTGAACATATTTCGTTACTAATTAATACGGAGATAATAATGCAGAGAAATACTGGAACAAAGTATGAAAGTATTTACGTAATTACGTAAAAATATTTCAACATTACTACAATACAATATTTATGCTCGAGTTATTTCAAAATATGTAAGTAGTTATGTTACGTATTTTAAAATTTCTTGAAATAAACGTAAAATAATATTAAAAGAATGTGTGAAATTTTTATAATTTAATTTTAAACATAAAGCGTGAAACGTAAAGTTTGCCTATATAGATTTGTTGAATAGCAGGGATTTAATAGTATTATTATTATTATTTTTATGCCAACAAATAAAACGCATATAATTGTAATTTAATATTATAGTCGTATTTAGAATAATATTAGTCCGACGAAAATGACAAAAAATTGCGTACCAAATCTGTGTGGATGAAAATATGTACCTACATTGTTGAAAATCAAAATATTTAATATTTTAAGGAAAATTTTTCAAAAAAAAAAACTTACATAATGTGTGTACGGTAACCGTTGAATGTTGACGTTACCAATAATAAGGTTTTTATCTCGAGTCTGATGGATTGATTAGAAAATAACGAATAATCAAATAACGCGTGCACGATACGTCTGGACCGGGTCTTAGAGAGATTAAACTCTCCTCTTACATCATAATATTACAAAGAAGGGTCAAAAGTTTTCGCCAAACTTCAGGTATGTGTTCGCCCTTTGTTTGTGCGGATTCCGTTCTACCGATTAAATCGTACGGAGCCGGATACACGCGGATTTGTTGGATCTCGAGGAATTTCGTAAAACGTTTAAGAATGAAATGAATAGTACATGTTTGCGTTTGTTCCTATGTAATATATTATACAAAATACGAAACATGATGCCACGTGGAAATATTGTTTTAAGTTTAACGATTGTTCGAATGCGATTGTCTCGTCTAAACATATACGGGGTGATTCAAATTATTCATCGATTTAAACAAAATATTACGTTTTCAACGTTTTATTTCATAACAATATGCGATAAAGTAGCGTTGTAGTATCCCGGAATGATATTAAGTATAGGTAAATATTAAAATATGTAAAAAAAAAAAAATTCGCATAATTCATATAGTAAAAATAGATAGTAGGCATAATTATTTAGTCAAATGCGATGTGCGATCGAACGCCAATAGATATTCCACAATGTTTTTTTTTACCTCGATTTTTATACCTTTCAATGACCTACAAAATTTGGCGATTCCATTTATTATCCGTTATCGTTTTATTATTTCGTTTTGTCCGATATTTTTATTATTATTATTTTCAAAATCTATAAATTGGCTATTTGAAAAATTTATTTTTTTTATTTTGATTTATTAGTATTTTGTTTTTTAAAACAAAAAACAAAAATTTATAACGATGAAAAAAGTGTCTGGTTTATATTCCATAAATAGATTGATAAAATAATTTTTTTTAAATTGTACGTTATAGATCAAAAGTAGACGGAGGCAATCTAGGCGAGAAACTATATTATAGGTATATTATAATATTATTATTTAAATGTCTCGTTTTGCAAACAGCGTATTCGTCGCGTGCTGATGAAACATAATTCATTATTTCCACCGATTTCAAAGTATTGAATTGAAATTTCGGTCGAATCGAAACCGAGGTCAAATAGATATTCATTGTATTTACACATGTTCATTGTGTGTATACATTTAAACGCAATATAATAGTTACAAATTATTACAAACTTCCGAATGGACCCGGAGACTAAGAATTTATCGTCGATCTGCTAGTTGAATTGCATCTCTTTTATTATTATTATTATTGTTATTTAAATTTATTTTGTTCGATATTGATCTAGTTGTTATTTTGTTAGTAAAGCATGAAACACGAAAGTCGTTTGCTCCAATGCGTAACAATTGAAAATAAAATAATACCTATAAATAATTATTTCCATGATTTTTATATTGCACAGTATAGGTTTATCATTTCATTTTTGAAATAATTTATACCTACGCGTACAATAACGTAAATAATATTTAATTGAACATCGTTTTTTTTTTTTTTTTTATTATAAATTTTTACTAATTACACTAAGAAATGAAACTTTTTTTTATCAATAAGAGCGCATTATTATCATATATTATTATAATACGTATTTGTATTTTAACCTTTTTTTTTTTTTAATCAGAAGTTGTTTATTCTTTAATCGGTTCGATTAAACTGGTTCAGTCAAATTAAATTCGTCTACGTTAAAAATGCGAATGGAGTTTTAAAATTTAACAGTATTCATCATATATATGATAAATAAAATAAGTACCTGTAATATATTTTATTACATAAAAAAAAAAAAAATAATCTGACTGATATTATTATTCATTAAATCATTAATAATTATAAACTATAGCAATTATAATATTATTGAATTTCGGGCAAGATAAATAATTTTAAGGTTTAATCGTTTAAACGTACTTAATGGAAAACGTAGATTATGGATATTTATTATAAAAAATTAAAATTAAACTATACAATAATATCGGTTACACTTATAGCCACACAAACATATATAAAACAATACAATTAATTGATTAGACGCTCACGTATCTTTTTAATTTTTAAACCCAATAAGATTACTCCAAGTTAACTTGATTATTTCTTATTTCGCCTTTTTTTTTATTCAATATCATAACAAAAAAAAATATTTAAATATTATTCGCAAAATAGAAATTTTAAAATTAGAATTAGTTTTGATTATTTATAACATTTGGTTATATTATATACAATATGCAATATTCATATTTACAGACGTCTGGAATTGTACGTTTTTTTTTTCTAGAAAAAGAAGAAAATTATATTATATTTAAATTTATTATTCAATATTCATATAAATGGTGAATAAAACAACTAATGAAGTATTCGCAAGAAAAATTTCACAGAAATTACTGAATAGTTGGCAATTAATATATAATTTTATTTAAGTAAGTGCTCGACAATAATCAATATTATTATTCAATATATTGTTTATAGTATATTTTAAAATAAAAATGTAAACCAATTTTAGATTTTAGATTTGTTATCAATTAAGAATACTAACATTGATAAAGTATTTTTATTCTTTGTGTAAATATAGGTTTATTGTTCAATTAATTATTCATTATGATAAAGACAATAATCGTAGAGTGTTACGACCACGTTCAAAGCCCAAATTAGAATAAATAAACAAAACAATTCTAAAATATCTGCTGTAATTAAAAATGTTTCTTTACAATTTACATATATCTCTGCAGATAATACGATAAAACATCAAAAAATACTACACGCGGCATTGATTTTGTATTTAGTTTAATAAAAACGTACGATTTTTCGTAATAATTCGTATTTGTATAGGAATGATATTATTTTCGTTCACAATATATTGTTTTACCTTAAACATAATATGTTTACATAAAAGCAAGTAACCTAGTTTAAAATTCAATATTTAACATGTTAACTTTACATTATCGTAATAATAGCGCATAGTTCGTATACACTAATAATATGTTGTAGTGATTTTATTACTTAACATAATATTATTATATCTAATAGATATTTTTGGAAGTAGCTATTTTCACCCTGTTGTTATAGTAAACTGACGCAATTTAAAATAATATTGACTATCAGCTGGTATGTTAACAGTATGGTTAATATTTAACTTACAGCAAATTATTATAATAACATAATATATATTATAAACACGTTATTTCGATTTGCTATAGATTCATTTTGATTACATATTATCATTTTTCTACGTGTTTTTTTTTTTATTTTTGTTATGATTTATAAGAAAAAAACACTGTTATCAATAAAAACGCGTGTTATATTTAAATACAAATATTATGATCGCTTAACATTCTGAAAATGATTATCTCCGATTTTAGTACTACATAGCCGATTTTATCGTTCAACGTTTGGGTCGGATAGGAAGAAAAAAATAGTTTTACCGTCGAAAACGGTTAAACCGCGTGTCTTTGAAAAAAAAAAAATAATAATATAGTGAAAAAAATCCCGAGGTTCGGATGTATATGAAAAAAAAAAGCAATTATTATTATTCGTCTAGAATGCTTTGTGTGAGAACAATAAAAGGAATAAAAGTTAAAAGTTCTAGCACAAAGTTGCAAGTAGATATTTCCTTATTGTACAATACCACGAGCTGACAATAATACGAGTATATATAGAGAAAAGAAACATTTTTTAAGAGAAAAAACTTATTTTTTCTTTTAATTTAATTTAAATATTTTTATTACGACAGCTGGGATTATCACCTCGTCGAATCGTTAAATCCATTCTACCCGACGTTATATTATGATGGCTATAGTTTACCAGAATCTTGTAAAACTAATACCAAAAATTCGATTGTTATTTTTAATATAATACGAGTATTAAACACATCCACGTTTGTAAAACACGATTCCGGTATTATCTAATTAACTTTGATAATTTTGTATTTCAAGTCGTACGAGATATAAACAGAGGAGTAATTAAAATATTATAATTTAAAAAAACAAAAAATTACTTACATATTCAAATATTTATACGTATAGGTATCCAATGCATATTATTATATTATGAAAATTTTAACTTGACGTTCAATTTCAATTACTAACGGACGGCCGGGTTTCGTTTTCAAATTATCATTTGGTAATATAATTCTTCGTTTCAGAACGAACTCAATTTTTATTTAGTTTAAAAACACTACAAAATATGATGGCGTGAAAAATAATAAATTTATTATTATTTTTAACGCCAAATGTCGATTTTATTCTTAAATGCCGTTTGTTCTTTGTGTATATTATTTGCAGTGCTAGGAAAAAATACAGGATATAACTGGAAATTTAATTTCAAGTTGGAATTATATTTTTAAAATCCGCCATATTTGTTATGGTTGTACCATAACGAATGAATATGATTTCTACCAGACTATTCAATATGAACACTCCGTTGAATAGTTAAAAAAAAAAAAAAAAAAATAACCAATTTTTTAATAATACGAGTATAAACGGCGATTAAACAATTGAAATACAATATTTGACTTATAATATTTTTGTGATCGTTAATTTGAATACTGATAAGGACTACAATAAATATTTACATTGAACACGAACAATGAATATTCGTGAAGTAAGTAGATTATATTGTATTTAACGAATACGATCGTCGGTATATAGCTATTGCTATAATTGTGATTGATAAAGTTTTAGTCTATGGAAAACTTCCGACTGTTTTTATTTGACTTCACGCGCTCCGAAAAATTAAATCGATAGCATATACTAACTTATACTGCGGTGCAAATAAAAATATAAAATAAATTTCGAACGTTAGGAAAAATAAAAAATAAAAATAAATTTATAAATAGAAAGAAAATTATTCAATCATATTTCTGCGGCGAAATTCATATATTATAATTTCGAATAATTATTCAAAAACAAGGTCACAGTTCAGATATTTACATCCATAGTGGTTTATTTATTTTTCTTTTATACATTTTTATTATTGTTATTCGCTCAGTTCTTATTTCAATATAATATTTCATTTAACGAACGTGAAGAGTCATATTGATATTATAATATTTTGTTGAGTATTCTAAGGAAATTGTAATTTACAATTAACGATAATTCAATTTTATAAAATACGTTAAATCTTTATATATAATTGTCGTTAATAATGAAATAAAGATTTCGAAATTTTACATTTTAGTAACTTAATAGACGCCAATACCTAATATAAATCTGGATCAATAAAAATTCAATATTATTTCTATATTTCAATAATATATGTTATGACATATATTTTAATTTTGATAAAATCGTTGATTAATATAATATAGACTTTGAATTTAATATTAATTTTATAATTCTATACTGTATTTTATAATTTATAATACATGGTTCAGGTTAATAAATTAAACATTTATTTTTTATTATAAATTAATTGTTTTTTTTTTTTTTTTAAAAAAATATAAGAATAAAATAAAAATTTTAAATGTTATAATAAATAAATGCGTATATTATGAAAAAAAAAAAAATAAATCTCCTCTCTTGAAAATAATTGTAAATAATATATTAACACGAAAACATCAAATATGACTATAAAATATTAAATGCATAATATAGCTCTAAAGTAAATTGTATATTTAAACAAACAACGAAAACGTTATTTTTATGTCATAAAGATATTATATAAATTTGTTAAATATTTTTAAAATTCATTTTTTTTTCGAAATTTTTTGGAACGTTGCGCAAGCGCATTATTATATTCGCAAAGGGTCGATTACAACACGATATGTTCGTTTTTTTTTTTTTTTTTTTTTTTTTTAAAATATACTTATATTATTTATTTTATTCCTTAAATGTCCCATACACATCAGAGATATTGTTAACAATTAATTTCTAATCAATTACTAATTAATTTATACAATAAGATCAAAAAAATGCAAATACATTCAAATGCGGGAAAATTGTATTTCGTTTTAAACTATATAGATATGAATCTAATGATAAAATAACAATTAATTTTGCTCTCGACCGTGCAGAGGCTTGAAATGATTTAATAAAGCTACCGTATGTGGTTAAGCAAATTACATGATAAATTCACATACTGTTTTGTCGTAGAGCAGTTGAATTTTACAATCCAATTGTACGGTGGATCCTATACGGGCAGTAACGTTGTGGGGCCCGGGGCCATCCTCGAACAATGGCGACCATTTCGATCCGACCTCGTGTTGATGATGATTTTCTTCCACTAAATTTATTTCCATCGGAGTTTGCGTAGTCGATATATTTTCTGAAAACATGTGATTGTAAAATAATAATTATTATATTAATAAATCGTTGTACTTAAGTAATAATATTTAATTATTACGATATCGATATCGCAATGATTTTCACTGTTATTTTAATTTATTATATTAATTAAATTCCAATATATAATATTATTGCCTTAAAACAAAACGGGGAACAATACCCGACCGATGTGAAAATTTACGCCGTGATTTTACATTTTTGTCCTCTGAAGAACTCCCAAAATATTATATTATTATTACACGCGTGAAGACCGAAATATTTTGAAACAAATTAATTATATCGTATTATACGATATTGTTATTGATTCAAAAGTTTTTGTATACGAATTGAATTAAAATTTAGTATAAATAATATTATTATCTCAAGAGATCCTCCGTCTTTTGCAGCTTTCGTTTTTGAATTTTTTTTTTTTTTTTTTTTAACAAATGCGAAATTATTTTACGTCTTCCCTCTTTAAATGAACCATTGTTCGCATAGTTTACAAGACTTTTAGTGAATACGTGAAATTATTAAAACGTACGTACACATCACACGAGCGTATTATTATATCACATGTATATACATAGTTTAAAATTGGATTATCGTATTAAATGAAGTCTACGAGTTACGAGTAAATTTGCATTAATTATTAAAATCAATACGTAGCAGTAATATCCATTAGTACGATGAAGTAATTATGATTTTAATAACTGATTGATATAATGTCGTATCCTAAACATCATACACGAATAATTTTGAAAGTGCACGCGTGTGTTGCGATAAGAATTTATTTTGTTAACATTAAATATTCGTATAATATGCGTATTACATTATAATTATATACACTAATTTAATGGGTTTTCGATGAAATTTTATTTTAAGTAATTTAGTTATTCGAGCTTAAAAGTAAAATTCAAAACATTTCGTATTACATTTAGAACAGGCATATATTTATATTTAGGGTTAATCAAATAAACCATGACGTTCACTATTTATTTAGAAATAACCTAGTAGTAAATTTATAATATGGATTAGATTATATTCTCATGTAATATCAAACAAATAATTTGAAATTTTATCGTGAAAATCGTTTTATATAGAATGGAGAATTTTCGGACAGGTAAATTTTTAGAACGAAAAATACTTTCACAATAAACTGATTACGTTATTAAATATTGATATAATATGTAATCATTTGTATAACAGACACGATTTACATTAAACAATTTGTTATTTTTACGAATCGTGAAATATCGTTTAGATATTTATGTAAATAATATTATAGAGACACATTTTTTTTCTCTGAAGTCGAATCTAAAATATCAGAGAATTGATTACGTCAAATTTAATTTAAATTATTCTGGATATAAAATTGTCACCGGAATAATACTGCGGTAATTGAGTCGAAAAACGTGTGCAAAAGACACGTCTTCTAGTTGGTTCCACTATTTTAACACTATCACCCGGTCGAAAACAAGATTACACGATAAAGTTCTGATTTCACATACGCGATAGTCTGTCATCAACACGGAGATAATAAGAGCTATTATACAAGTCAGAAATTAAATTATATAGTCTTCGTAGTCCCGAGGCTTTATCATATTATTATTATATGTACCTAATACTCGTAATATGACTGTGTCGACGAAAGTATAATTATAAGCTATTAAATATTTGGTAACAAGCATAATAATATTATTCTTTGTCGTCACCCATTTTTAATACGATATAATATGTTTTTGTACACTTTATAATATTACCGAATTTGGCGAATTCATCAAAGTTATACATTTTATTTTCATCTCCATTCGTTATGTAATAAAACGGGATTATTATATACTTAAATGGCTAAATAACATCTATATATATATATTTTATATATACAAGTATATTAATCCTTTTAATAATTTTATAAGTGTACATAAAAGAAAATTAAAAAAAATTGACACGTTCACATGAATTTTTGAATAGGTCAAACGAATCGAAAATTAAACAAAAAATGTAATAGGTATAACGATTTAACGAAACTTTATAACAATTATAATAAATCACAATGTAATTTATCGATATTAATAAAAAATTGTTCGTGTATCGATTCTATAATAAACAAATATATTTTATAACGGTAATATCTAACGTTAATTTTTATTTTGGAAAATCAGGCTTAATATTTTTTTAATTGTGATTTTTTAAAAAATATTATGGTTATAAGTTATAATACTAAAAAAATATTCAAACCAATTATTAACTGTTCTCGTGTACCTATCATTATAGTATGATAAATACCGTATTAAAGTGATGTATCAAACATTTTCTGTAGTTTGAGTAATTTGGACCGGACGATTGAATATCGTATTCTTTTTTTTATATAATTTTATTATTTGTATTTGATAACGTACATAGTAATATTCGAAAAATAATAGTTTTAATTTTACGATTAAAAAAATAAAAAATAAAAAGTAAAAAAATAAGTAAAAAATAAATGTGATTAAAACGATGGAAAAGTTAAATAATTTTGTTAATAAGTTTTAATTAAAAATTAATTCCAAAAGATCTGGAGGGAGGTATATCCCACTTGTAATTTACATAATAAACGATTACACTCTATAATATAATTTTTGTACAAAATCGGTGTACAGTTGAGGTATAGTTAATAAAAGAAAAAAAAAATTGGAAGATTTTTATTATAATTTTATTATTTTAGAAATGTTTGAGTTTGTGATGGTCGAAACTCGAAATACATTACATTTTAAACGGGTTTGTAGAAGCTTATGGAAATGGTGTCTTGTCATAATTTATGGGTTGGAAATTAAATTATATTAAAAATATTACATACCATCATATTATATTCAATGTTGGGTAAATATTAAATATCATAATAATACTATAATTAAACTAATTAAGTTTTAAAAAATAATCGCATTAATCAAATTAAAAATTACCATCCCCAGATGATTCCAATTTATTTACCGAGCATTTCCCACGCATTGTATACATAATAATACATGACGTTATAGCTTACGATACCTAATATTATTATTAATAATAATAATAATAATAATAATAATAATATTCTGAATTGTTCAAGTAAATCGAATAAAATGTTATTAATGTACGAACACAATAAATAATAATATATTATATGTGTTCGCGAAGATAATAATATTTATATTATACCAAAGAAATATAATATTCGCAAAATTTTTCCAAGATATGATTAATTATCAAATATTTTTTTAAATTTAATAAGTTTATTAAATAATGAATAAATTAGATACATATCCAAATTACTAATTTTTTTATTTATAAAGGCAAATGTTAATTTATACAAATCATAATTCAATTAAATAACTAAAAAATAAAATTTAATATTTTCCACTGTCACTTTCAATGTTAACGCATTTTAAGAGTTCACGAGACATATTTTTTTTTTTTAGTTTCTGAGCAAAGCTATAAGAAATTATTGGTTTTATTATGACGTGTGATTTTTTTTTTATGTATGAAGTATGAAAGTACGATTTGTGATTCGATTACCAAGAATATAAAATGGTTTTGATAGAGAATTATATTTAGTTGTTACTAGTTCAAGTCAAATTCCTGGAAACTTTAATTTTGTTTTAACTTATTTTATGATAACTTAAGAAATACATGTCATAGAGTTTTGAAAATTTATCGAGTATTCATAATACAGATTTTTTGTATAGGTGTAAGTGATAAAATTTTGGAATTTATTTTTAAGTCTAAACACAGGTATCTATATATTTTAATGTTTCATGGTGGTAATAACTAATTTAATATCAATATATCTGATTGAACTGTCCAGAATCGTTTTTTTTTCGAACGTGACGATTTATCATTGCATTCAAATTTCAATTATAATACGTATAACAATTATTCCTTTTACAACTGTTCCTCTTCGTTTTATAATTAAATTTAAATATAATTCGACAAGTGCTTCATATCGATACGTTTTCGTATATTAAGGTTAAAACTAAATTAATTTTTAAATTTTGAAAAAATTTTTTTCATTCAAAATGGTTAAATTTCGAGAGAAATGTTGTTCAAGAGAGGAAAACACGAAGCTTAGTTTAACGTCGTCTAACTCGATAATTGAAAAAATTCTAAATTGATGTTATGTACGCGTTTTTTCCCTAAAATTTAATTTTTAGTGTTATTATATTCTCTCTAAACACACGCAAATGCATAATATCGTTCATCAAATGAATTTGATTCGCGCGGAACGAAAGGCGTCCGGGTCAAAACTGATGACAAACATTACCGAAGTTTGAACACGAGCTAATTTATAATTTGTGTTGATTGTTCCGAACTTGTTGAGCACACAACTGTTAAACCTTAGTTATTATCGTAACTCTAGTTTTCGCGTCTGATGTAAGTCCATCGCACGCGTATTAATTCCTTCCACATATTATACGCATTTACCTACCTCGGGGATATTAACAACGTATAATTTATCATTATAAAATCCCGATGCCTTAAATTTTCATTTTCTCCGAACATTGTACGAAATATGCAATTTTATTTTTTATGTTACAATAATATATTATCGCGTTGATATTTAAAAAAAATTTCACTCGTATTAATTATTATTATTGATTTTTCCAGTATTTTATTATAAACACGAAAGAGTTTAATATATAATAATTTTAAATTTATTCGCTTTCATCTGTTCGAACCGCGAATTTTAAATTTCAAATTTAAACTAAAGTATGTGTATTATATTTCAAAAAAAAAAAAAAACTATCCGGTAAATTATCGTGTTTTCGTCTATGCTCGTATTGTAACGATATCTTACCAAAAGGACGAATAATAAAATACTCTTTGTCTCGATTCGAGATTTCATTAAAATCTGTGTATTTATTATTATACAACCGTCGTAGAGACAAAACGACGTTCTAGAGGTTTAGTGATCTCGCTATAAAAATAATATGCTGGCCGAGAAACGTTCGCGATTTCGTCACGAACGACAATGTTATAATATTATTATCATACGTATTCCGAGGGGGGGGGCAGGAAGGACAATGAACCGAATCACGACTTTTTGGCATTCTCGAGTCTGATGTTTGCGATTTATATTTTATATATGCTCCGAGCACGAACGTAAATTATACGCACATGTAAAATCCATATACGTTTGAGTGCTCGACACTCGTTTTCGTATCGTTCGGATTTCAACCGAGTGTTACGTAACAAAATCGTTTCGTGGTGATTTGACGATGATGGAAATCGTATTCGGTCGATGATAACGGCGTTCGCAATGATAAAAAGTGGTTAATAACTATAACGCGTGTGTGATTTAATAATGGCGAATCGAAAGGACGAGGACTGTATAACACGAGTGTATATGAGGCAGTGCGAATCACAAAAAAACGAGTTTTCAGTGCTTCTTGTTAATAAAATGACCGCTGGAGGGATGTTTTTTTTCTTGTTTTACAGATTCTATTCTACGCGATACGCTTATATATAGGTCATTATTTTGCAGGACAGTCCTGCAACCGTCGTTGTTTTTTTTTTTTTATGTCAGACCGTAAAAATCACTTTGCGCTCTAGAAAACAAAATTTTCTAAAAAAAAGATTTTACGTTGTGTATCGTAATCTCAAAACATTTTTACAATCGCCAGTCACTTTTCAATCGTTTAGAGCGTAATATTTTAATATTGTTTTTTTTTAAAAAAAAGAGTTACGATATCGTTCTGCAATATTACACGAGCGATATTCGTATAGAATTCCGATTTCGATACTCTTATATTATATTCATTTCGATTTAATAAAAGTCGCGAGTTCGTTTTATTTTCGTAGGACACGACGAGTAGTTTTGCCCTCCTCGCTTCCGAGTATCGAACGAATCTCGACGATTTTTACCGCGGTTATACGCGGGAACGTCGAAGATTTACTGTTGTTTACGCGTATTTAATGTATTCCTCCGACGATCTTCGAGGCTGGCGTTGTGGCGCTCGTGCCCGGGAAAAATATTCAAATGAGCCGATTTTTTCCCTGACGCACGCCCGTCGTTTTCGTATAGACGCCCCGACGACGACACAGCGTAACGTTTCGCGCGTGAAAACGCGACGGAATGCGGCGCCAAAAACACGACACTAAACCGTACGTGCGCGCAATGTTTTATTATTTAATTTTTTTTTTTTCGCCCTCCGGTTCGTTTGTCCGCCCTCGTTCTGTTGTTCTTACGATTTTTCCAAAACGTTTCTTAAACGTGGCGTTTATTTTTTTCATTCGTAAACCGAGTGACGATTCGTAACGATGCGATACGCCGTTTCGCATCGTTGACGATAATAATAATAATATTATTTAATTCCCGCCGCAGGTGAAATCGGACGTTTTTTTTTTTCTAACTTTTCGGACTTTTCTGTATTGAATTATAGTAGAATTATACACGCGGTACGTCCGGAAACGTCGACCTGGCCCGGACGAGTTTCGAAATGGTTTTTCGACGAAAAATATTATTTAATAGTCCGTGCAGGTGTTTGAAAAAACGAGAGATTCCGCCGGCGCACGGTAATAATTTATCCCATTCATAATAAAGCATATTATATTCAAACGTATATATTTGAATAATTTATCGTTTTTGTGATTGTTAATTTATGGGGTACGAAACTACGAACACGAAACAACAACAACGATCGATTTTTATTATTATTATTAATTCGTTCAACGTTTGGATCATTAAACCGTTTTTAGAGTGTTTATAATTATAATACGATCTATCGGACGGATTTAATATTTTTCCTATACGCGTCCGTTTTGAAACGTATTGATATTAAAAAAAAAGACGGAAATCGCGAGTGTATAAATAACACGTGTTATATAAAACTATACCGTGGTATTATTAAATCGGAGTCTGTATAAATAATTTACAAAATACGATATTATTTTCTCTTCCAAGTGTATATTACGTTATATTATAAAAACAATAACGATAATAACGTTACGTCTTTATATCGTATTATACGTATTTTATTTTATTTTATCTGGCGTTTTCGGCGTTTTGTATTTTTCCACGGGATAAATCCGAAAAGTTTACAGAGTTTTATAATATATCGTTAGGTACTCGAATGTGAATTGCTATTCGAATAACCTTTTCCGAGGAGGTTCGAGACGAATGTATAATATAAACTTCTTTGGTCGCGGGCCAAATTGAAAATTTTTAACTTTATCGTAAGCGTGCAAATATGTATATAGAATGTATACGATATCCGGGAGAAGAAAAACGAATTAAAACAATGGCGACTTTTGATATTTTATATTATAGGTAAATAAAAATGTTTTAACGTTAAAATCTTTACGCGCGAGAGATAAAAATTCCGAAGGGTCGCGTGTGAATTATAATAAAATTAATCGTCCGCGAATAAAATTGGACGAAATAAATATAGTTATTTATTTATTTTTTTATCGAATTTAAATACTCCGTCGTTATGATATATTTTATCAGTACACACGCGTTTTAATCGTTATCTTATCATTACTACCCGTCCTATCACTATTTAATATTATTATCGTGTTCGTTTTCGTTTTTTCCATAATTCTCGATCCATAAAATTCCCACGCGTCTTTTTTTTTAATAGTCGGTCGTATATTGTCGTTTATTATTATTATTATTACAAATTTTTTTTCAAATAAATCCTAAAAATCGAACGTTAATGTATATCGCGTCAATTTTTTTATTTTTATTTTTTTATTATATTAACATAATTTATATATATAAATTGCGCATAATATAAACGCAAGATAAATATTTTGTACTCGATCCAACTATTATAACCGTATATTATTTTGTTTATAATATAATATAGAATATTGTGTAAATCATTACTCGAGACGGTGATTATTTTTCTTCTTAAACTTAATGTTTCGTATATACTCACTGTGCGACGACAACGTATTCGTATGAAATATCGAAATAAAGATAATAATAATATGTATAATTTATTACGAATAATTATCGTATTCTCGTAGAGATATAAAAAGTCCATAAAGTATATTCTAATGGGTTATTATCACGTTATAAAATGATTTATAAATCGAATTTGATTTTAAATCCGAAAACGAATAGTTAAAAATTATTATACAGTCGCCGTGTATACGTTAAAATTTAAAACGAGCGTATCGATCAATGTCGTTCGACCAAAATATAAAATCAGCATGAAATCAACCGGACGGTAATACGGTTAAAAAACGTGATTTTAATATTATCAAAACTTAGTTTATCGTTACTTAATAACAAAAATATAAAAAAAATAAAATAAAATTGTAGTCGGTATAACTATATATAGTAAAATATTTCGAATTAAATTAAAATCATAATATTTCAAATATTCGAAAATACGAATTAATAATATTTAAATTCTTTGGTATAATTATAGAAAAATAATACACAGGTATTAAAAATAGAATTTATAAAAATTTACAATCTTACTCTGGAATTTAGCATATTTAAAATAATTTAAAATTGTAGTTTATATATATATATATAATAATACTATGCGTACAATGTATAGGCATTAAATTTTTAAGTTTATATAACCAATATTATAATTTTTATTAAACGTACTTTTTATCTGTATATTTAAATTTTTTTAACATTAAAAAATATTTCATTTTAAGTTCTTACGAGTTACGACTATTTTTCTGAATATATCGAGATAAATTTTTTTGAACATAGATCGTCGTGAATTTTTTTATTTATCGTAAATTTTAGTAATTTTTACTGTTTAACGAATATATTAATATTAAAAAAAAAAAACGATTTGGTTAGCGTACAAACGAAATAAAATGAATCATCAGAATCTTATTTCATACGAAGCGACCCATAACTATTACTGTTCCTACATAAAGATATGTAAACTTTAATTAAAATACTTTTATATAAATCTTTATAAATATAGACTCGGACCAGATATCGAATATTTGAGGTTTGATATAAAAATAAAAAATTAAAAAAAATAGAATTTCAAGAGTCCCTGCTCAAATATCAGTCATCTAATTCCAATCTCTTTGAGTATGGAAATATTTAATAAACTCTACCACTCGGAGTAGTTATAATTAAAAAATGTTATTATAATATTGTAAACGTTATACGACCGATGTGACTTTTTACTAAATAGTATAGTGTATTGATTTGTGTATTTTTTCCGAATCATTTTATATGTCGTATTAGAATATAATTATTATTATGTTATCCAGTTATTCGTTATCATAATATCGTCTTTCAAGAATGGTTTAAAGGCTAGCTAAAATAGCTTTTATAAAGTGCTATAAGACCGTAGGTTTTAAGGGGTTTTTAAGGGGAAAAAACCAGTACGTTTTATAAGTACATATCGAATTCGACGTGGAACGATATTATAGTTGCTGAGTAAACGCTCCGGGAGATAACCGATATCGGAAGGATATTAAATTGCACGGTTGATTCCGCGAGCGGGACGATAACGAAACTAAACGAGTGTGTAATTATCCGGTGTCGGTTTATTAAGAACAACTACGCGCGATGAAGACCTCAATAATTTTGGGATATTAATTCGATATTATAAATCTGGTCATTTCACAATACGATCTTAACAATATATTTCACCGAAGATTCTGTATAAAATATTATCAACATTATGTGTTAGTTTTAACCTAAATTTTATCGGACGGAAACTCTTTTTCGTATATGAACGTATATTTAAATTATTTTAATTTCGCCCGGTTTATCTCGTATTATAAATACAATTATTATTTTTTAAAACCTCAGATAGAAAAATAATTAACACGCGTTATATTACCAGGTTATTGCGTTACGCGCGTATTTCCATCAACTGCAGCGGCGTTGTCATCTTCAGCGCTCGTCGAGCACTCTGCGACTATGCGTAGACTGACAAGTCTGCAGTGTTCGGCGAACGCTGAGGATGACAACAAAGTTATTGTTGAAATATATACGTATGCGCAATTACGTGTATTAGTATTGCCGTAAACGATGATATTTTTATAAAATAGACACAGTAGTTGTTCGAATTCATTTTTTTCAAAAGGGTCGTATCTTTTTTTCTTCGGCCACGAAACCGTTTTACTCGTTATATATTCGATTCTATCGTTTTTACGGACGATTATAACATTATCATTATGATTATATTGATTTTAAATTGATGGACTCTAAAACGACGTTTGACGATAATGTATTTTTATTATGTTTAGAGTATATACGAGTATATACGAGGTCACCGTCATCGTTGGTCAAAATTTATAATGTCCATGATCATAATTTCATAATATCCTTTGAATATATTATTTGTAACGTCTAATCACATTAATTAGAACGAACACAGTACAAAGCTGACCGTTCAAAGCCGTTTATCGGACACTCGTAAAACGGAGTAAACAAACGACGACAACAATGTAATTGGCGACCATGGGCGTCCCGAAGGGGGGGCAAGACGGGGCATTTGCCCCCCCCTGATTTTAAATAGTTATTTGTAAAAATTGTATCTACTCGTACTATACAACTGTAGATAATAATTTTATTACGTATGCACGCAAATGCACCATAATCTTATCAAAAGTCAGAAGTTATTTAAAATTAATTATTTTGGAAAATACCCGACAGTCGTGTAATTCACGACAGTATTGATAATTGTAATAGGTAATAGGTAGGTAGGTATTTTATCTGAAATTGACAATAATTTATACAATTATCGAAATGTGATATAATTTAATATTTTCCCAATACAGTTCTCGACGAGCGGCGACACGTGTAAACTTATAGTTATTGTGGTGCTCTTACGCGTTTTGTTTTATAATATAGTATTTTCTTTTTTGACAATTTATAATAAATCGAACAAAATATATTATAATATATAATTTATTTATTTTATGTTCACAATACAATAAAATACACTAAACTTGGTAAGACAAATATTTTAATTTTATATTACGTATTATGGATATAAGAAACTTTTTTCTAAAACGTAAATTAGACGATACTCTTAGTACGGTATCCAATGAAGTAAATATAGAGTCAAAAATAGTGAAGGTTGATATAAATGTTGATGACAAAAATGTGATTTACTATAAAAATGATATAGGAAACTATTTAAAAATTGAAAATATTGACGATGCTTTAAAATTGGATATTTTGTGTAATCCATGGGTACCATCTATTTTATATAATTTTAAAAATGATCTAAAATCAGATACTAAACGATCATTTAGGCATGTATGGCTAGAAGAGAATAATTCATGGCTTTCATATTCAGCTATTGAAGGTATAAAGGGAGCTTTTTGTAGAGTATGTGTTTTATTTAAGCCCAATGTTCATAGAGGTGTACAAGGTGGATTTATAATAAAACCATTTACAAAATACAAAGATTTTCATGCTTGTTGTCGAACACATTTATCATCACAATGGCATCGTGAGTCTACAACACGTGCAAATGATTTTTTAAATGTTATGAAGGGTAATCAAGTAAATGTACTTGAACAGACAAATTCAGGATTACGAAAACAAATAGAAAATAATAGACAAAAATTAAAACCAATAATTTCAACCATTTTATTTTGTGCAACTCATGATATCTCTCTACGTGGAAAAATATCAACTTCAGGTAATTTTTATGACCTTATAAATTTTCGGATTGAATCGGGAGATGAAATTTTACAAAAACATATTTCAAATCACGTAGGAAATGCTAAATATACATCACCTAGAATTCAAAATGAAATAATAGTTTTATGTGGAAAATTAATTAAAAATGAAATAGTTAATTTAGCAAATGCCGCAAATGCTTTTTCTGTTATTGCCGATGAAACTACAGATATTTCTGGAATAGAAGAATTGTCAATAGGGATTAGATTTTTAGATAAGCAATCAAATCCACCAAAAATTCGAGAAGACTTTTTAGGATTTACACCATTAGAAAAATTAAATGCTCAATCCGTAGCTACTAAAATTTTATCGTTTATAACTGATTGTGGTCTAGATTTAAATAAACTTTACGGTCAAGGGTATGATGGTTGTGCTACAATGGCTGGAAAAGAAGGTGGTGTGGGTAAATTAATTCGTGATAAATATCCCAAAGCATTATTTTTTCATTGTGCCAGTCACAGATTAAACTTAGTAATTAACGATTTAAATAAAATAACAATAATTCGTAATACTACAGGAACTATAAAAGACATCATAACATTTTTCCGTGAAAGTACGCTTAGACGAACACTTATACCTAATATACCACTTTTCTGCGAAACACGCTGGTCGTCTAAATATAAAAGTATAAGAGAATTTTCAGAAAATTTTACTTCAATAATGACAACTTTAAAATCATTATCAAATAATAATGAATATTCAAATTCAAAAACAAGACAACGAGCTCATTATTTATATTCTGCAGCTTTAAATTCGTCATTTATTATTTCTATGGTTATTATAGCAAAATACAGTTCCATTTTAGAACCGGTAACAAATATATTACAAGGTGTTTCGATAGATCTTTATAAAGTTGAATTACATATTGATTCATTGCTCAAAATGTTTGATAGTCATCGAAACGATGCTGATGAAATTTTTAAAAATTTATTTAATGACATTGAATTAATCGCCACTGCTTTAGATTTTTGCATTACACGTCCACGGACGGTAAAAAAACAATCACTAAGAGCGAATTATGAAACTGAAAGTTGTGAAGAGTATTATCGTGTATCAGTGTTTATACCATATCTCGATTCAATTATACAATCATTAAAAGAACGGTTTAATAAAGAAAATAATAATGCTTTTTTAATACAATGTCTTCATCCCTCAGTTATCAAAAAATTAGAAAGAAATGAATTCCTTGAAAACGTTAAAAACATTTATAATTTCTATAAAATTGATAATCTACAAGCTGAAGCAGAAAGTTGGTACAATATTTGGCAAAATCAGGATTGTCAAGACATTGATTTTATTGATTTGTTAAGTAATAACTGTACATTTTTTCCAAGTATAGCTACTGTTTTTGAGATATTTGTGTCCCTTCCTGCTACAAGTTGTACAGCAGAACGCTCTTTCAGTACTTTAAGGCGTGTTAAAACATGGCTTCGATCAACGATGGGCGAAGATAGATTGAGTGGGCTATGCATGTTGAGTGTTCATCGTGAACAAGTAAATTCAAATAAAGAAAAATTTATTGATCAAGCATTGACACAATTTGGTAGAGAATGTCCACGTAGATTAAAATTTGTTTTTAATGAGAACGAATAATTTAAATTATTATTAAGTAAATTATTAATTTTAAAATTTTGACTTATTAATTATTATATTGTAATAATTATTATTGTACACAATGGCTATAATATAAATATATATTAAATTTAAGAGTTTATTTAATAAAAAAAATAATTTCCTTTCTTCAAATAACCTTTGCCCCTCCCTATAAAAATTTCTGCGGACGCCCATGTTGGCGACCGTGTTCATTTCCTGTCTTCTGCAAATATCACGACAATAATATATCGTATACATATTATGTGTACCTATATGGTTTGTTTGTATCGTCAAATCACGGTTACGCGTTTCGATTGATTGGACGGTGTTTGATATCGAAACGGTTATACATATTAATTTTAATTAACGGTATACGGCGGATATAATTTCGATCGTCGACAGGACAGAACCAAAATATATTCAAACGTTTCAGCCGAGGACACAATTCCGATCCTTTTTTTATTTTTTGATACAACTATAGCATGAATAATATGTTAATCGAATAATTTCATCCTTTCCCGAGTGGAAAAAATCAAATTATACTATCCGCGTTATGTTTTTCAATGCCAAATAAAAATATCAAATACGATTATAATAGAACTAAGAATAACATAGAGAAATAAGCAGATACGTTTTTCAAAGACGCCATATTATAAATTTTGTTTTCGGTGATTTCGCGTTTCTCACGGATATGATAATATTGTTCATCGCGGATTTACAGTCTAATGATTACACGGAGGAGAGATGATACACTGTGTTTGACTGTAGTTTAGATTGCTTTGCTGTATATAATCATTCCTTCCCGTCGACGACTTACTTCTTCTCACGACTCACGAGGAGATAATGTTGGGCAATTCATAAATCGTATCAGATAACAGCCATCATCATACCACGGTATGTAATTATTGTTGATATCGTGTGACGTCGTTACCATAATATACGATAATCATTTCAAGAGATTGTAATTACAAGGGATCTCGATGGGACAGGTTTATTAAATTTAAAATATTGTGTTAGGCGCGTTTTCGTTGAATTCCACCTATATTCAAAATATTATAACAATATTATATTTCTAAAATAAACCGTTTTTAGTATAATATTTTAACAACGTTAATTGTTATTTATTTTTATAGTTATATTAAAAATTACTGAGAAGTCAAAAAAATATTATACCTTAAAAATATGTACGACGTATATATAGCTTAAATTTACCGCGGAGAAACTATAACATCGCATTTTAATGAATCATAATTATTATTATTATCACATCATAACTGTTACGATTATGTTATTAAAATAATGAAATCGATTTCGTTTAATTATTAATAATTAACGCGGTTTATTTAGAAACATTTTTTTTTCTAATAATAAAAAAAATGATTAAATACGGGTTTTCGGGATACGTCAATATAATCGAAATGTCGTAGATAATTTAAAATAATTTCATTTTAATTCATTTTTAAATCAAAACAAGTGTAAAATATTATTAATTTGTAAATAAGTTACATAAACCGGACCGGATAAAAAATGAAGTTGGACCGCGGGTTTGGCCACCCTTGGAATACGGTATAAGACGTAATAACGTCAAATCATACAGCTATATATTATGAATTTATTATATAGGTAGATGAACAGGCAGTTCAATTTATTTTATTTTGTACTCCTCCTTATTATTTTATATCAGCGTGAAATAATAATTAAGTAGCATGGGCGAGTTTTCAAGGTCGTATTTCATTGGAGACCCACCTACCTCGTTTTTAAAGACTGTATTCAATGGAACCATCCGAAGTACCCGTTCGGCGCCGCACTGGCGTGTGTTTAACGAGGACTTTAAATAATATTTAAATTTATATATTCAAAATGAGGTAACGTGCGTATTATATTTATAATATACCTAGGTACTATATATGATGAAAATTGTGAGATTGTAACGTCACATTTGTGAGATATGAGCAAAACCACGGAGAGTTGGAAACTTATATACGACCATATAATAATATACCGTTTGGTTAAATAATTGGAATGCCGAAGAAGAATTTCAGCCGCGATTCCGTAAATTACTATTATTATTATTATTATTATTATACACGCGGGTAAGGCGAAGAATGAACCATTGGCCCACACTCGAAACCACTTTTTATAAAGATAAGAGAACGGTATACCGTACACAGCATTTTAATTAGATAAGTTTGGATTTAAGTGTTATAATTAACGGAGTCAATGATTTGTGTGTTCTGTCGGCCGTATTTTTGTTTATGGGTCAATAAACCGTTTTTGGCGATTAACGAAATCGTATATATAAATATATATAGTGAAACGGGGAGTGCAGGAAAATACGATAGATCACGAATGATTGATGGATCGCAAACTTTACCCGGTAACCGACAATTACCGCCCGTAACCGGTAAAACCGAGAGAAATATTATATAATACCCGAACCGCGGTATACCTAAATAATAATATACCTACAAACGTTTACATAAAATAATAACGCGATGTGTATGCGTCGAGAACGCAAGTTATTATACAATATGCATTATAATATTATTATTTAACGTAATATATTATTTTGGAAATAATTTCACGATTATTTATGAGTAATTTATACTTACGTCTTGTAGCACCAGCTAGCGGTATACCTACCCGTTACGCGGTTTGTTTATAAATTTGATGTGGCCCCCATACGTTAAATTTAATCGAGGTATCGTTGCTAAAATTTGATAAAATACTTATTTTACGTGATATTATCGAAAAATTTAATGTCTATACGGGGAAAAAAAGTGTATACTGTTTTAAAATCCTATCCGATAATAATATTGAATACACTTTTTACATGGATAATAAATAATATCATTTCTAGACCGTTTCGGTCGCAACTGCGTGTAAGAGTACGAACGACCGCGGTTATAAACTTCACGTTTGTGTAACCGCGGTCGTTAATTTTTTCACCTTTTTTTTTTCTTCTTTTTTTAAACGAATTTTAACGGAAATATCACTGAATTTGAAAAACTTTACGAAATTGTTATTTAATTCATACAATAAGGTTAAAATATCGGTCTGCATTCGTATCTCGTAAAAAGTTTATAATAATATTTTCAATAACTCCATTATAACGTATTTATATTTTATACGGTATAGAGTCACCAGTCGTGTAAACTTTTTGAATAGTCCTAAAAACTTTTTATATATTATATTATATAATTGGAACGCTGCGCAGAATAGCGGTCTAATGAGTTTTGAATTATATGTTTATTATGAAAATCGCTAAACCGCTTTTTTTTTCAACTATCATTCCGTCGTTCGTATACATGAAAAATTATTATGATATTATTATAATTATTATTCCCCCCCAGTGTGAGATATTCAACCAACAAAAAAAAAAAAAAATAAAAATAAAAATAATAATAATAATTTCAGCGCGAAGAATTGAAACATGTTCCGGAACGGAGCGTTTATACAAACCGTACAACATAACCGTCACAATATTTACTTTACAAATTATTATACTCGTATTATAATAACATTAATATTATACGATATAAATAGCATTATTATTATTATTGTTATTATTATTAATATTAATTATTATTATTATTATTATTATTATTATTATTAATATTAATTATTATTATTATTATTATTATTATTATTATTATTATTATTTTATTATTATTATTATTATCATTATTATTATTATTATTATTATTATTATTATAATTATTATTATTATTATTATAATTATTATTATTATTATTATTATTATTTTGTACGGTTAAAATAGACGTATTTCGTAATTAATATACTATTATTAATTAACATGTATATCGTAATAACCGCACAACTCGATAGTACATACTATATTATAGTCATAATATTATCTCTAACGATACAATCCACTGCAGTTAATATTGATTTTTAAATCTCGTATCAATTTTATTGTTATTATCATATTTATTATCTCTTATCTACTGTTCATGACTTTAATTTAAAACGTTAGTATTTGAAATGTTAGGTATTCGAAGGAACGTAAATTTATAAGTAGGCATTGATTTTTTTTTGTTATTTGTTTTTGTACGAAGTTCGTTGCAGAAAATATAATCGGCTAAATTTTTGTATACTAATATCAACTATAATAGTGTGAATAATACAATTTTAAGTATTGTAATTATTACATTTTAACGATATGATTAATTTATTAAATTTTTAAAGTATATATAAATACCTAATGTTTTTATACATTGATCTAGCAGTTAATATTTTTAAACGTTCATTTAAACTTAATTAATTGCAGTCTAAATTCAAAGAAGAATATTTTATTGTAGATTATTCAATTATATAAAAAAAAAATTCTTTGTTTTTGACATAATTAATTTGAAGTAACTTAATGTTTTTCGTTTTTTTTTTTTTTTAAATAGTTTTATCATTTTTATTTAAAATTAAATTATTACGTAATTTAATAACATTGACATTCTTTTGACCAAATAAATATTTTATAAGCTAAATTCGTGTTAATGAAAAACTTTTAAAACTTCTTAAAGCATACCTTTTTCATGAATTATCAATTAGCTGTAAAGATTTTCCTAAAAGGTAATTAATAACGAAATTAAAATATTATTATTGTAGCTTAATATTATTATAGTTTATTATACAGCCGTCGATACATTAAAGTACCCCAATATAAATGTGCATAAATCAAAAGTGTTTAATTATCTTTAAACACTCTTTAGACTGTAATAATATATTTATAGAAATTCGAGATTGTACGCGAAATAATTATTTTACGATTTTACGAAAATGATGGCTTCAAAAATTCAAAATCTATCAGTACTGTTTGAAATATCGACCTCGGACACGGTTTATTATTACGCCGTTTACTATTGTTTTACCGTTTTACGATAATAACTGCCAGAGAAATTCGAATTTATTATGGAGTAACTTAACCGAAACGAAATCAAAATAAACATTATTATATAATAAAAATATTAAATAATTATCGTTGGTAACGTATTTAATATTCGAAAGACGATAATAGAGACAATAATATATCGAATATGATTTCATTTAAAAAAAAATTTATTAAGATTTTATACAGAAAAATAATAATTTAATTTTTTATTTTTCTAATTGCGATCTGATCAGAGTCTCGTTATAATAATTTATTAATTTATTAATTTTATTATAAATTTCATCACAGCACGCGTTATGCGTTTGAATTGTGCCAAATTACGATACCGTCTTCGCTGTAGTTTCCGTTGGCGTCGAATCAAAATAATAACCAACAAGCGATTTTTCTTCGTATCATAAACCCTTTTTACCCATTAGCTAACACTCCGTCATTAATTTACGCAGGCAGCTGCTGCTTTATCGGTCCGTGTGAATTGCATGTATATAGCGTATTCTTTTTGGTAGTTTCTATGTGTGGTGGTTTATCCCCGAGCTTTCTCGTCTGACCACAATTAGTACTTGACACGTTTCCGTGGGAACGTAATAGATCATTCTGGTAACATATTATAGCTATATACACACACGCGTATAATATGAAGAGTTTTTGGCCGGGCCAAACCTCCCCCAAAAGGAAACTTCGAAAACTAAATGAAAAACAAAAAAGGTAAAATATTTTATTTTATGATCGCTCCGGGTCAAATAAACCGCGTTTATAATAGCGGTTCGTTACGTCCGATTTTTTTTTTTTTTTTTTTGGTTCAAACCGTATTCACCCGATGATGCGACGACAGAGAATGACCGCGAACGCAGCAAAACGAGAATGTCCCGCCGTCAAGACTAACGAATAATTCGCAAGTTCGTATCTCAACCAGGGTAGGTAATTTGTTTCGTCCGAGAGATTCTATATACATTATATTCCGTATAATGGTGGCGCTATATAATAAACGGTACGAATTACAGAAAAATGTCTATTTAATTTTTTATTATTGTCCATATAAAAATGTTAATGCTCGTATTAGACGCTTCGTTTAATTTCATAATAATTCGTGTTTTGTTGATAAAATTAAGACATTTAATGAAATTATTATTATTATTATTTTTTTTTTATTAAAATCGCGGTTATTATTTACTCGTACATGTAAACATTCAACGCTGACTGTAGAAATTCGGTTCATATAATCGTTTATAACGACGAAAAATACAAATTTATAATAATAATAATTATATAAATAATTAATTTACTCATTTTCATACGAAATTGTATTAAGTATATTTATTATTAATGGTAACATATTTAATATAAAGCTCTCGATTATTGTCGGCCCTTTAAAATTTAAATGTTCGAAGGAACTGCAGTTGATAGTAACTCTATACCTGTGTTTCGTTTATTTTCTTATGTATTTAGATATTGCGTATGAATAATAATATATTTTAATAAAATCGTAGGAAATAAGTTTTAATAAAATAGCGCGTGTACGTTTATTATTGTCGGGTAGATACTCGTACTAGACGTTTTGAGTTAATATACGAATAAACGAAAAATTCGTTATTAATCCAATAAATATTGTATATAGTTATATGATGATAAAATATTATTAAAAATATTTAAGCATCTATAGAATGAATATTGGAATTACTCCATATTAAATAACTTTCTTGTTTTAAAATTGAAATTTGTTTTTAGAAATGTATAATTTGTTTTTAGTATAACTTCAATAAAATAAACGTATGAATAGTTTATAATAATATATAATGTAAAAAAAGTAATATCTACGAACGATACAATTTTGTAGAATTTACAGATTATAAAAAATTAAATTCATATTTATTAAATAGAAAATTGTATTATTATAATTTGTGTGTAATATGATATTTTTGATATTAATGTGTTGTGTAAATATCATAACACTTATATTATATATTTTAAATTTAATAATAAAAATAATTTTTGAATTTTTATTTAAAACATTTATTTATTTTAATTTTAATTCTTTATTGAGTACTCGATTCTTGGTCGAAATATTATATTTTATTATACATCGTTGATTAGACGATCGTGAGATCTTTTATATTATGATTGAAAAATAAATAATGTATTATTCATATTTTGGAAAAGGCATGAAAAATTTGTATCGGTCAATTTTTACAAATTATTGTTCATTAAATGATACTTATTTATTTATTTTTTTTTCTATAAAATTTTGCAAAACATTTGTCTTAAGAATATGTAAGTCAAAACTCAAAATATAAATGTCATATATATTTATAAATCATATTTAAATGTACAATACTCGTACTTTGAAAACAATGGTAAAAACATAAAAAAAAAATTGAATTAAAAGGCTTTTTTTTTCAAAATTAATTTTAAAATAAAGAGTTTTGTCACGATTCGTAAAGAACAAACAATATGTAATTATACATTGTTAATGTATTGTATACTATACACTATAAACAATGTAACATTCATTTATGTTTATCATACATATATTTATAATTCCTATGTAATCTTATCTTAATTTAAATTTTTCGGAAAGACTAATAAAAACAAAATTATTCACGAAAGAAATAGAGAATACATGCAGCGATATGAAATTCATTCGTATATAATATAAAATTTATAATACAATTTTATTTTGTTTCTTTCAGAATTCAGAGCGTTTTGATTCGAAAGAACCTGGTATTATTTAACTATTATTAATATGTTATGGTACACGACTTTTATATGCGTTCAATATTGTTCGATAACCGATAAGTTTACTAGAAAATATTTATACTTTCTTTTCTCTAAAATTCATATAAATATTTTATTATTGTAAAGTAATTCTACATTAAATCAGAACTTGTTTGATATTATTTTATACAGTGTTATTACATAACGTAATCGCATGGTTCTGAATATTCGAAGAAATATCATTATATGTATTTTCATACGATATTAATTTTTTTTTTCTTACGGTATTAAATAAACTTAGGATGTATATAGGAAACCGAACCATTAACATAATTATCTTTTAAAATATATCTACACTATAGTATGTGGTGTTATTTGAGTTACACACAAAGTTTTATGTAAAATAGATATTCACTAAACTCATTGAAGTTTCATGGATAAGATAGTCATTTGGTTACAAATTTCCTCGAGAAAGTTTTGTAAACCTTTCGTACGAGGAATGTTGATGTATACATATTAATATATTTAATAGAGATCCCACAAGAATGAATAATACACCTGGAAATAAATAGATGATATTATACATAACATGAATAAAATAAAAGAAAATTATTCATTTATTATCATATGATGGTTAATTAATATATCAAATAAAGACGGTAAATTTTTTTTTTAAATATTCACACGAGAGATTTAAGAAGGAATTTTCGTTTTAATTATATGCATTTAAATAATAATAATACTATTAATATAGCGTTTTTTGATCCCACATCAAATATTTTTAAAATTATTTTATATAGTATATAATTTAAAATCGTTACCTATAAATTTTATATTATGCTATCAAATTAATTGAAACGCGTATTAATAATATTACAAGTATTTCTCATAAATAACAATTATTATAATAATAAAAACCGCACATTTTTTGTATTTAATGTTTCGAAAGAATATAAAAATACATATTTTGTAAAATGGGTTAATACAGATATAACAGTTAATATTCGGCATATAAAAAGTGTTATAAATTACTGAAATGTGGAATGTGTGGTTCGGACACATATACCATTATTATCAGTAGGATAAATATCGTGAATTTTATGTACGAAATGGTCCGAGGGAAAATATATTTAATTTTAAGATACAAGCAAACAACAAAATGTAATAAATAATGTTTAATGTTAAAATTTCTGAGTTATTATACATCACATTACTTTCAGTCTTTTTATTCTTGTATTTTTTTTATTTTTTTTATATAATAATAATATGATAGTTCCGAATTATAACACCATTATTATCATATAATGTAAAACTTTAAACTTTAAAACATTTATTTTCTATTACGCGAAATTTAAATATTATAATTTTTTTTTTCTTACAATATAATATAATATAATTTTTTTTTTTTTTGGTATTATTACTAGACTTTCAACTATAGTATTATATTTTATAATTTATAGAGCGGCCTTTATACGCAGAGAATTAAACTGTAAAATTTTTTTTTAAACATAAATTTCGGAAATTGTTTTTTTTTTTTTTGACTGAATATATAACACACTCATTGTTATAATACCAATTTTTTTTTTTAATAATTAAGATAATAATTGATTTTTGGACCACAAAGCAAACAAAATAATCGTCATTGTCATAATATTTATTTTAATATTATATTTAAAATACGGGCCGTGTCTTTTTCCCAAAGACAATATGATATAATAATATGACGTAATACGCGAGGTATAATAATTTATGAAATTATCATAATATTATTTGATCATATTACTCGTATATCAAAATCAATGTTGTATTTATTGACGACATTTGTATAATTAATTTCATTACGTGTGCACGAATAATACATTATTTCGTGACAGTAACTCGTATTATATAATTTTACGTCGACGTGATGAAATCTTAAGGTAAAATGAGCAATATATTAAGAAAATGTAATTCTGATTTTACTAGCATTTGCAATTAAAATAATTATAACGAGTCGTTATCGAACAACAACGTTATTCAATCATTTTGATAAAACCAGATATTATATCATAATAACGGAAATAATTAATACCATAATATACCAAAACGATATAAATATAATACTGCGGTAGCGGTAGACAGTATATGTTCATATACGTTTACTTGTTTTTAGTTTTATACGGTCCCTGTAAGATCGATGATTCGGACGAGTGTAGAAAAGTATACGAAATACCAACTACATAATATATTATATAAGATTTCAATCGGAAGAGTAAAGTAATTTGTTTCTATTTCAGTCGACTTAGATAAATACGTTATAGTTTCCATTAATATCTATAAAAAAAAGTATTATTGTTTATATTTTTGAAAAGTGGTTATTTTTTTTTGTAAATTATTTAAATATTAACGAATTTAATTTTAGTAAATAATAACGTTTTGTTCACGTTCGAAACGTAAAATATTTTTTTTTTTTTTTTTAATAATTGATAACCTATCCGAATCACGAATGACGTTAAGGGTTTGGTGATGGTTCGGGAAAAGTAATGCGAATCTATTGAAAATATTAAAAGTTGCTTACGTATCAAAAAGGACCGAAAATGTTCAATTTTATACACAGATAAGACATATTATTTTGTATAATAATATTGTGATAATACAGCTTAAATAGTACGAGTATAGTACGGATATTTAAACAGTAAAATGTGAAGACGAAATAAAATTAAATATACATTTTTTTTTTATATATCTATTTTCGTCGTGTTTCGACTAAAACTGTATAATGTCACTATAGTTTTTCGTGCAATTGAAATCATTAAAAT
This sequence comes from Tetraneura akinire, assembly GCA_021307375.1. Lineage (NCBI taxonomy): Eukaryota > Metazoa > Arthropoda > Insecta > Hemiptera > Aphididae > Tetraneura > Tetraneura akinire. Next base: position 14,466,740 of record JAIUCT010000008.1, on the reverse strand, counting down.
ACGACTAGCATCGTAATAGATAATTATAATAGATACTATAAAATATTACATTTTTGGTCGTAATTTCACGTTACAAAAAATTATGGCCGGAATCGCCTACAATGTGCTAAGGCTAACCTATAACTTATGCTGCGACTCGCGACAGTTATTTTTGTAACTTTAATACGTGTATATGTTATTATTATTATTATTCCGATCGCCTCGTATACGATATTATGTAGATGGGTTTATTTTATTTTACTTTATAAAAAAAAAAGTTCGTCATAGAGAACGCGTATATACAGTATACACAATATATTGTATATGATGTTTGAATAAATATCGCAAACGATATGCACGTACGATATCATAACATAGTTGTATACATTTTTAAGTCGAGATAAAATGACTACAGACGATAGTATGCACCTACATTATAATAATAATATGTACCTACGTCATTTTCTAGCGATTTTATATCGTAATATACGCCGTAAAAGACCGTAATATTTCTATATTATCACCGATAAACGTTTTAAAATTAATTAAAAATATATACATTTCGTCCGTTATCAATGTTTTTGATAGCGTGATAGGCAACGGCGGAGTTAAATTTATTCGTGATACCGATACGGGTTTGAGAACAATGAATATATACTTTGCGCGTTGTTTGCAGCGCACAGAGATTTCGTGGACCATTGTTTTGGGCGATTCGTGCGAATGCAAATGTATAATTTTTAACGAGCGTATTATTAATTACTACTATTAATTTACATATTGTCCGACGAACGTAAACCGCAATTTATTGAAAATTAAAGATTTATTCAAATTTAAATTGACATATTTATTATACACAATAACGTACATCTGTTATTATTTCTTGATTAAAAATCAAATTCAAACGGATTGTAAAAACGAACGCGTTTATTGTATAGTTGTAGTTAGGTTATTAAATTGTATTAAAATAGAAAAAATCCATTAGAATCGGGAAGTCAATTAAGTTGAATATGTAATCATGAATGCCTATTAAAGTTTTCAGATAATATACACAGATTCATTAAAGAAAGTGTTTGAAGACTATATAATGTAATAGACAAACGATTTTCAATTAGATTTTCCAGCCAGGTAGTACGACAATCCGAGTCACGTACCTAATCGATTACAGATATCGTTCAGTTTATTATTGAGTTCTAAAAATAAAGAATCTTGTTTGGGTAATGACTTTTTAAACTCATTAACTGTCGAAAAAAATGTTATTAGTTTTAAAGGTTAAATGCGAGTGTCCAAAAAATTAGATTTTCTGCAGTATGAAGTTGGGCCGACGGAAATTTCCTCGTAACTAATTTGGCATATATTCGTAGGTAGAACAAATCCACGAAAACAATCGCTTTTTTTTAAAAATATCACCAGTCATTAGTTAAATTTGCGAGAGACGAACAAGAAATATGATACTGTATATAGAACATTTCAAACGTTTTACAAGGTCACACACAGCACACAACTGCGCTTTGAACAATTCGTGCTAGAAACAATAATTGTAATAACTGAGCAGGGACAACTATAAGAACGACCGATACGAACGAACAATTATTATTATTAACAACTGAATATCATACGTATTCCATATTTAGTTTTTGGAGTTTAATTGAAATGGTACATTTAGATTGGATTATCATCATTTCAAAAAACATTTTTAATGTGATATACAATTATACTAAAAAGGTTAAAAAATAATTTAATCGTAAAAAAAATTCCATAAAATTTCATCAATAATATATTATAATAATTCGTCAACTATTACTTTTTTTTTATAAACGTGTAATTAAAGATTTTAACGGTTTGCTGTTTTATTATATTTTTTTACACCAATATCGGTTAAACCTGTTCACGAATAAAGATAAAAAATAAATAAAAGTACTATAAATAAATTTTAAATTAACGCGTGACTAACTAAAGAAAACATAAAATATAATATGTTGGCATAATATTACGAATGACGAAATTTAATAATAATAATAATAAAAATATCGAAAATTTTATGAATGTACTCGTATAGGTATAGTTATTTTTTTATTAGGCGGTTATATTTTTGATATGTGGTATATTATGATAAACTAATACGCAGTTAGCATTTTTTTATTTCGTTTATAAAATATGGTAAAAATTCGGTGAAAATCCATTTACTCCAAAATATTATTATGAAGAAGCCCGCAGAATATCGAACACTATATATATGCGTATATTCATACGTCAAGTCGTTTATTAAAAAAATTTTGAATACTTCACGTGACATAAATTCGTTTATGAATCATCGAAAAATAATCTGACGTGACTCGGAATTGACTAAAAAATTGTGGTGTTTTTTCGGGTCGTTTGTGAATAAATATTGTATCTGCGCTAACGGTCGATATTTTAAGTTCGACGTGCGTATTTTATATACATTTCGACGAAATAAACTTCATATGCTATTATACGAAATATATTATGTTAAAGGTTAATATTTCAAAAATCAAAAATGTTTTATATTGATGTAATAATAATAACAATAATAACGTGAAAACGATTAATTCGTTATTTAATACAATGTATTTATTATAAATTTCGTTTTAGCATTTATAACGATAATATCACTTTTTTCTCCTATTTATTTTCATATTTTAGCGTGGACCATAGGAAAATTTAAAAACGAAATCAATTCGATCGTCACGATCAATAATAATTGGACGTCATGTTCTAACCTCGTGTTATTTTCCCATCGAACGTTACTTTTTAGTATACCTAGGTTAATAAGAGGTTACCTAAGCTAACGGATATATAATAATATAGGTTATGTATGTTTTATTTTGTCGAGTACGCGTTTCAAAAGAAAAATATAAATCGTTAGCCATATTGAAATTATTTGACGTTTTAAAAAATACAATCATTACAGGTACCTACCTGTGATAACGGAAAGACTGCAAACGACGCGAAAACATAAAATCCATAGCGCCTTACGGTGCACCGTACAGTGCACTTTTTCCATGCCTCGATTTCAATGTTTAGTCGACCGCGTCATTTCACTGAAACAAAATAAAATATTATAAAAATCAAGGATGTTATAATTAAAATAAATCTTAATATTCACGTCGTCACTGTCCTACTTTCCAGGTATTATTATAATTATTAATTTTTATTTCGATAAATAATTTTTTTACTTTTATAACCCGTTAATTTTTATTTTCATTCCAGTGGGAAATATTAAGACCGACATTTTCGGTTATTCGATAGCCGCGTTCGAACCGTAACCAAAAATATATTACTATAGTACACATTATTATTATTATACGAACACACATACCACGGTACTGGTCGACAAATAAAAGTCTGTCTGCGATATTATTTCTTTTTTGTCCGCATATTGTTATTGCGAACTGTATACGTATACAATGTATAATAGTAATATTATATTTCGTATGATTTATTAAACTTGCACTGTGATCGTCGTAATATTTATTTATTTATACAATAATAGTCGTTATTATTATATATTTTATAGTCGTGTACACTGTCGCGTTGTTGAATGATAATATCTATTGATAAACGGAAGAAAAAAAAAAGAATATTACGAATTTTACAGCAGAGATAATACGGAATAAATTATAATCGTGAATAATGAACGCGCGTAAAAAAAAAATGTAAAAAATAACAACCGCTGAGAGATAACAAAAAACGAATCTGTACAAAAAAAAAAAAATATACGTAAAAAAAATGTATGGGTAAATTATTTTTTTTTTTTATTATTAACCGTCGTCGGTCGTAATTTTAATATTTCGTCGCGTGAAATTTTAGGATTATCTTTGTTTTATGTATGGAAATTTAAAATACTCGTTTTTGTAATGATATAAAAAAAAAACATGACCAGAGACCAGAGACCAGAGACCAGAGATACGTCCCGTCGGTGTCTCCGAAAAGTAAACGAAGACAAAGTGAATTTACAATGACTAGTGAAAAGCAAAAGTCAAATAATTAACAACGTATACCTACCTCAAACGTATACGCACGCCGACACGTTTCGGTTTGTCGGCAGTCGTTTGCAATTATGAGAATTAATCTATTCTCTGTCCGCGCCAGAGAAAAGTGAGATTTTATTATTTATAATAAGATGTAACGTGTTATCTTCGTTATTAAATAAACGATACCACCTTTCGGAGAAGTGATATGTAAACCATTTTTCATTTTGGCCATCGCGGGAATAAGAAAAATAACGTATTAATTATTGTAATGTAGTAATGTACACGTAAGTATACGGCCGTACGGGTAATTTTTAATCCGTTAATGTTATAATTTGTAAATTTCTATTGAAATTTTAATATTTTTCTTATCCTTAAAACTTATTATAACTGATAACTGTACGGTATTCCGAGTTTGATACGATATACGAATATGATTTCTACTGCTATATTTTACGTATATTATTTTAATAATTTTCTTCACTTGACAAACTTATACACATTCATGTTAACTATAATCCTATTAAAACTTATTCTACGAAAATCATATTTACAATTATCCAATTTCGACCTTTTAACAAATACTATGAATTAAATTATTGTTTAAAGTGTTGTTCAATGTTTGTGGATTATAATAGTAGATTATTTACAGTTGCGTTTACTTTATTCATTAAATTGAAGGTATGATACTATGCAAGCTCCCTCGAATCCTATTAGTAGGCTATTCTAAATATTAAAATAATATCATTAGCATTTAACATATAAAAAGTAATTTTATATAATTTTTAATATATAATGTAGAATAAAACCATACGTAGGTACAACAACTATTCTAACTTTATGAAAAAAAATAATGATTAGATTTCACTGAGAAATTTTTTGCATAACCTCACATTTAACTTTTTATACGTATTGATTTAGATTTATGGATTGATAATCATACATTTAGAGGTATACAACAACAAGTAGATATTTTCATTCCATTAATAATTATAGTAATCACTATATGATAACGAGTAAATAATTTAATGTAAAATGAATTAAATCGTATAATGAATATAAAATTAAAAATACTATTGTAAATGAAACCAAAAAGAAATTTATATAATATAAATTATATTATGAAAATTAATTAAACTGTTGTGTATGTAAAAAAAAAAAAAAAAAAAAAAAATATTTACATTTTTTATTTACAAAAATATGACTTTGATTTAAAATTATAATAACATATTTGAATATTTCGTTGATATTAATATATCAGTGCGCGTATATAGTCAACGTTTCGTGCACATTTTCAGTGAAAACCACAAATTATTTTAAAATAATTATTGTATAATATTATGTTATATTACTCGGTAAATATTTCATGTCGAAATAAGTTTTGATCGTTAATACTTCTTATGATTTATGTTTAAACCTCATGAAATGGATGATGATAATAATATTATTATATTAAGATGTTTATATCGTCGTACGCCCGTATATTATTTTGGTTTATTCCAAATAACACCAAAATTGTGTAAGAAGTTATAGAACTTTGTATCCTGAAAGTTGTGGGCTATAGAGTGTATGAGTGTGCAAGGTATAGAGAAATACAAACAGATTAAAACTAAAGGTAGGTACTTAAGAATTTCACTTTGCCCGTTAATAATATATTAATATATACTTTAAATTTGACTCGGGTAAAAAAAAAAAAAAAAAATAAAAAAAAAAAACCACAAAACTATATAAGTAAATTATAATAGACATAATCGTATTAAATAAAAATATCCGTGTATTTATTTATTTATTTTTTTGTTAATTGCAAATTTGCAATCGATATTTTTTAATAATTGATCGTTTTATACGCGTAATATTTATTTTAAATATTGTTTCGTGTGCAGTTTAAAGCTGAAATTCAAAATGTAGTCTGTACCGCCGTGAGTCGTGTAAATTCACAGATCACAACGACAAATCAATAATAATATTACAATGACGTTATTTCTAGAACGGAGAGGATTATTATTATTAAATCCGGTAGTGAAGTAACCGAGATTGTATCGTACCGCGAAATACATTTGTTATATATTATAATTTATTAAACGAATATTTTACCATGATATAAATTATTTATAAATGAATAATTGATTTTATAAAATACGAGTAATATTTTATATTTGTATTTGTATATATAATATGTTTGATTATCGATTTAAAATAATAATTTTATAGTATGGAAATAACAGATTATTCGTATAGACCAGGGGTGGCGAACCTTTTTTGGGTCAAGTGCCAAAATTTAAAATCAAGTTTTTTAAAATATGCTCGTGTGCCATAAAAAAAAATTAATTTTCCTAAAATACATATAATTAAAATCATTAATATTAGGTATTTATTATAACATTTATAAACACATTTTCTTACCTATTATTAAAAACTTTTAAATTTGATTTTTAAAATTTCACATACTAAAGTTTAAAAATATATATTTTTTTAAGATAAATAATATTTTTTTTAAGTTTTTAAATTTGGCGTGCCACTGAAATTTGGTCAACGTGCCACTTCTGGCACGCGTGCCATAGGTTTGCCACCCCTGGTATAGATGATATTTATTTGAAAAACAAAACTTTCAGTGTCATTATTTTTATAATCAATAGAAATATCAGACGTTTAAAAAATAAAACGATAATTAATATGATATAGTTTATCCGATAATTTTAATAGTATTTTATGTAATATAATATAAAATTAATTATTTCAAAAATTACTTTGGATAATTCTGGTACTTTACTAAGACATAATGATGGTTGAACAATATCTGGATCATCAATATCTTCAGCGATATCCGTTATGTATCTTCTTGGGTCTGAACATTTTTATGTTTATTCGTAAGCCAAGATGTAAGTGTGTTGGGCATAAGAACTTTTCGTTTCTTATTCATATTGTACTTAATACTTAATATTTAATAAGGTAATAACACTATTATAATATTTGTGTCTAAAAAAAAGGTTCACGTTATTGCATTTTGCATCAAGAAAAAGAAGAATCATTGATAATCAAGGGAAAAATAATAATGAACAAAATGCAGCTCAGAGCATCAGCTGTTTAGATAATAGATATATGTAATACATATATGTATAATAAATATCCGTGGTTTAGATTAGGCTCCGTGGGCTTCGTTTGATCTTGTCACATAAAATTATCACTTATCACGATTCACTATAAATATGGTAATTACGGACTATATTATTATCTTATATAGTTATATTATAATTTATAATATATTTTAGTCTGTCGTGGTAACAATATAAAATGTATTTTTAGTTAAATTAATAAAATTATTATCGTCTGACATTTCGGGGGGGGGGGCTTAAGCCCGAAAGCCCCCCTGGCTACGGCACTGGTTTATCGTTCCATAGTTATTTTAAAAAAAACATAAAAAAAAAATTTCGAGTTTTATCGTTAAATTTTTACACTTTAACGGTACTTGTTTTTTCACTATACCATTCGTTAAATACGTATAACTATAAGTCTTTTAAAACTAAAATGCTTCAAGTCCGAGATTAAAGGGGGGAGGAGAAAAATGTTATTTTGAAATATTATATGGACGTAAAGCGTAAGGCAATATTTTTCATCGTATATTGGCGTTAAAAAAATAGAAAAAAGAAAAAGAAGGATTGATCAAAGAGGGTTGAAAAAAAAAATACGAATTTGAGACTTCGGGCGTGCAGTGAAAAGATTTTTCTCCGATAGCGCGTTCAAATCAAAACTCGTACGTGTAGGCGTTTCTTTCGTCTGACCACATAATAACCACATAACCTCGTTTTCGGTCGCGTGGCAATCCAGAATAAAAATAAAAACCTCGTGAGCAGATTACCCTGGTAGAAAAATGAAAATTTGATCGGCGGAGGCACTTTTAATTATACGTCTTATGCAATTTATAATATTATATAAATATATACGACGAAATATTTTTATTTGTACCAGAAAAATGCGTTCAAACGACGGAATAAACATTGTGCGAGCAGAAGAACGTTCGACGTTTCCGGTGGCGTTCGAAAGGAAATCGTAAAAACTAGAGCGTATAGCACACGAGGTATAAAAATAAAACGAAATTTATACGAGAGAAAAAAAAATGTTACACGGGTCGGTTTCGTTTCGTACACACACACGCCAACGGACTTCTTATTTTTTTTTTCGATAATAAATTGTTTCCCGTATTATCGATCCGATTGTTTTTTGATGATCACACCACGCGAGTACGAAAATAATAATAATAATAATAATAATAATAATAATAATAATAATAATAATAAT
>JAIUCT010000008.1:14394861-14431138 GCA_021307375.1 Tetraneura akinire | reverse complement strand
AATAATAATAATAATAATAATAATAATAATAATAATAATAATAATAAGAATAATAAGAATAATATTTACATTGTACGACTAATATTGATTTATTATGGCGTAAACACGTTAATATTATAATATATTATGTTTGCTGCCGCCATAATAAACTTTATAATATATTTTAATATTCTATATATATAAGACATACGAGAATTTCTGAGGATAAAATCAAAGTGTAATAGTGTATATAATAAAACGCGCGTTTAATTCTTTACCGATAGTTTTTTCCCAGTTGTAATGCTCCGTTATCGTATTAATATTATCGTGTAATGTATAGGAATAGGAGGAGACGTCCATACACTGTCTTGTTTACAATATTTAATATGAACGAGTGATAAAAAAAAAAAAAAATGAAAAATAAATAAATAAAATAAAACAATGACGTATGACGCTGTCTGAGCGTGATAAATCACGTGCGCCCAAAAGTATAATAAAATGACAATCTCCCAGCGAGAGTAGGTACATAATAATAATATTATATTATATATAATATAAAAGTCGGCTCTCTATAAGGTTTCCGAACGGACGAGCTAGACGACGACAATAAATAACGTTCATTCGACGTATTATGTATTATAGCACCTTTTGAGCTTTCACGGTATATACCTAATATTATATTGTTATCACGCCATATCGAAGCTTATCGTTTTCGGTGGTCAAGTATAATAGTAGTCCGTTTTAATAACATTAAATTGTTATCAACAATATAATTATATACCGGGTTAGGTTTATTGCTTATATTTTAAAAATCCTTGGTTTTTTTTTTTTTTTTTTTTTTAAGAAAAAATTCTGCACGGTCCTGATACACGTAATGCGTAGGTATAAGAATAAATATTTACGGATTTTAACGAAACTATATTAAATTCTTTCGGGTAAACTTTCAAATCGTATATATATATATATATATATATCTATAATATACTTAATATACGTTATCAATAACAAACGAATTTTTCAAACGCCAAATAAATATTGGATTTTAATTTTGTTCGTATAATATAATAAACGAACCGCCTAACCTAAAATAATTATTATTAAACAAAGACGAATCTAAGTGTCGTTAATGGATTTTCGTACGCCCACCTAGAATTTCTCGCCCTCGAATATTACCGATATTGTTATTTTAAAATATACCGAGCATCCGTTCAAATTAAATTGATCGCGTAAAATTGTAAAATAACGTTCATTTTACTTCTTTTTTTTTTTTTTTTTTTAAGAAACGATCGAATTACCATATTTGATATTATGTTAGAACAGTAATAATGTAAATTTACATTCGACGGATCGAATTATGCCAGTTCAAAATACGCGTCGTGCGTTTTTTTTTTTTTTTTTTACGTCTCGTTTATTTCTACATTTTTCTACACTCTTCGCCTTTTTATCCATTCTATATTCACTCACGAGTCCCGATAATAGCTATAAATTAATGTGGATAATACAAATTCACAATACGATATTATAATATACTCGCGATGTTGTTATGCGATATTTTAAACGCGCGCACGTGTATAATTTTTTTTTTTTTTTTTGGTCTTCCACGAATCGTTAAATTTTTTCGTTATTCGATCCGTTACAATCAATTTTTAAAACGATCGTTCGAAACCTTTTTGACATTTCGTCATTGTTGTTTATGAAATATATTTTTTAAATTTGACGGTTATTCGGGGTACAAAAAAAAAAAAAAAATCGCGGATTTTATCGCGAAATCGTGAACATTTAACTATAATTATCGTTTCTCTCTCCCTATAAAACATCGCTCCATTTGCGTAATCACTATATATTGTTACTTCAGTTGTGAAGACAAAAATAGAAATGTATAAAATAGTTTTTATTCGTTTTCCGGCACGCCCTCATTAAGAATTCAGAAGTGCCGTCCGTATACTTTTCGGTTTTTGTTCGAAACCACCGCGTATCGGCGACGGCGGTCGTGAGACTTGTTTAATCCCCAAACTTTGGACATTTCTGTTTAGGTCGTACACAATGTCATGTGCGCGGACCACGGTTTCCTCTCTCCTCTAACAATCCGCAACATAATACATAATAAAATCTACGTCCTCGAAGAAACACAATTAATAACAATAAAAATAATAATAATAATAATAATAATATATAAAGCCACGTGCATAAATCTTATTATCATAATATACGCGCGCGCGCGCTCTTTCCTGCCTGCACCGCCGTGTAATATTATTATTATATTGCGATACCATAACGCTGGTTTATGGTTAGCGCGCCAATGTGTAATTTGCCGTGCATAATGACCACGGTCGTGTAATTCGGCCGAGCGCGATAACAATAAGCCTTCTTGCTGTGTCTATGTACGCGGTCCCTGCCCTCGAAGTGCGCTCGGCTTCGGAGAGACAATACCGCGCGATGCTGGGTCACAGTCGCCATTTATATCCCTGCCATCGATATTATTATTATTATTATTATTCTATTAAACACACGTTTTGATAATATTTTAAAATAATATAAATTATAAATAAATACAATAATTAATAATAATAATAATAATAATAATAATAATAATATAATACGGTTGGTCAGTTAAATTAATATATTTTTCGTCTCGATGGGTTTCGTTTCGTGATCGCCCACTCGTTCCGACAGAGTGTATGTTTTTAAAATTATTTAATACGTTATACGTTCGCGCAAAGAGCTCGTGCGGCCATTTTATCTCCCCGGGAGCATTAGTCCATTTAACGGCGCTCCGTTCCCGGGAAATTATTTCATCCAGACTTTCATCGGATGCGTATATATTTTATTCCTATCGCACTACAATAACACACGAGTGGATTTCAGTCTAATAGCATAATAATAGTACAGATTTTCGCAGATGTCTGCGCGGTTTGTTTTTAAACAATTTCATTTCCAAGAATTCATATTATTGTTATTTTTGTTTTCGTTCCACGTGGCAAGTTTTTTCCGCCATGTGTTATTTTCACTTCCACGACGATTAAGCCCGCGCCATCTTGTTATTTCAACAATCGCGATATAACCTCGAATCATATCATATTATTATTATTATAATATCCACGCGGCGAACAATACGATATTATACGAACTCGCGTACCTACGGTTAAATCGAAAATTCGTGTTAGCGTACACACATAAATAATAATGTATACGCGAATACATTAATTGGCTTATTAAATCATTCACGTCGAACAACAATTTAAGCGAGTTCGCGTAAAATACACCAGACGTATATCTATACATAAGTTATCTTTTAAATCCCTCGGACTATTACAATAATATATATGCAATATACTTAGGGCGTGTATAATGTTTGTACGTCGTGATGTATACGTTCGAATAACAAACTATTGTTTTCGGGCTAGTGTTTTCCGAAAACGGTTACACGAGAAACGAATAATTCGCGCGAGTAGACGTCGAGTCAATTATTGTAAATAAAAACGAAATAGCCAGAGACATAAAATCATATTTCTCACGGTCATTCTGTATTGTATACAGAAACGACAAAAGTCAGGTCCAATATTATATTTATTTATTATTATTGTATTACGATACTTTGATATTTTTCCGAGACAAAATAAATCTAATATTTTATGACCAATCTCTATATTTAATTGTATATTTTGTACCATTAAGGGTTGTTTTATAAGATTTTATATGGTGTTCCAAATAACCTAATATTTTATTATATATTTCGTGAATCTAACTCGTATCGACTTATACAATTTTACGAAATTACGTATAAATAGTATACCTGATTATATTTTCTACAGTATTATATTATTATTAATAACGAATGTTTTAAAAATGATCGATTCGAATAATAACGTCCGTACACTGAGAAATCTTATAAAATAATTACTTCATCTGTAAACTAAATTTCTTAATTTTATGTTACTTTTTAACTTTCAAGTGATCCGATTGAATATGAACGTAAAAATAAAAATTTAAGATAACTTACATTTATAGCGGTAAAACATTGAAATTTTTTAGTCCTCCTTTCGGGGTGCCTCGACCGCGAAATCACACGTACGGACTTTAGAACTACGATATTATAATATCTCATATTATACGGTCGGAACGGAAATATAATAATATTATAATAACAATAATATTCGTCGTATATAAAAATAAAAAAATAATTTTTAAACCGTTCTACTTAACGTCACATTAATTTGAATTATCTTTGCCGCCGTCATGGAAGAGAAACCTATTCTTTATAATAAATATTTTATCGGGAAAACACAAAATAATAATAATAAAAATAAAAAATAAATCGCCGTACACGTTTTCAACATATACCTACACGTTTGATGAATGATGAACGATCGAACAACCACCAAGTACATAATATAATGTAATATATATATATACATACATGCCTACCTATATATACACGCTATAACGAGAATTTGCCGTTATATTGTAACAAGCATTTCCACTCACGTCTTTTATAAGTACAGACCCGAAGCTCGTCGTCACGTGGTTCGACTCCATTATACGCTCCGTCGTGCGATTTATTTCCAAACATTATTTTTAAACGTAATGTGATAATAAACGATTCGGTGTATTATATTATAGTTATTGTTTTTATGTATTTTTTTTTTTCAATTTTCCGCCATATCGTTTCTGTTAATTAATTTCGTGTCGTAAAATACAACGGTATGGAAGAAGAAAAAAATAAAAAATAATAAGTAATAAGAAAACCGAGCTCTTTCGTCATAAGTTACGATGTTATATACCGCGAGCGATATTTTTCTCGACGAATTTCCGCGAATTTTCAAAAACAAACATTGTAAAACCAATTCTTCGGAATCTAAAAATCTATACACAGAATCAATATTATTTTACACGTCATCTAATATTTGAATGCCGAACTGTATACACGTAATTTATTATTGTAAACTCGTATGACTTTTTGTTTTTCATTAAAGTGAAAAGTATAAAATAATATTTTAAGACGAATTCATATACTTTAAACGTAATTTGATTACGTATAGGTTTTCAAAACAAACCCTTAACTCAGTCGATGACGTTTGTGGGGGGAGGAGAGGAAATTTGACTTTTTACGAGGATTTTTTGTTTTTCGCAAGTGTTAAAATTAATTCGGAATATTGCGTATTGAAATTTTGTTTAACGGGTGCGGTCAATGGTCATATAACACGTTTAGGTACCTAGTTTCGCCATGTGACATTTTATTTAAGTACCATGTTTTTTTATTTTAAATTGTTTTTTCCACGTTTTTTTTTTTTTTTTTGAACGAAGGCGCACTAAAAATTGTAAAACCGTGTATACCAACATGACAGTTACCTATGTGAGTATAAGGTAATAACGTTAATTAATTATTTTTTAATCGATTCCCGCGCATTCTCCGTCGGGTTTCGGTCCAGGGCTCACACTCGAACCGAAAATGATTTATCACACGTTTCTCTCTCTCTCTTTCTCTCTTCTCTAGAGAATAATATTATTGATAAACCTTCACGCAGCTTCGTGCAATAGCACCGAAAACCAAATATATATTTTTACACGCCTAACGGTATAGACATCGCCTAAAATATTATCGACGAAAAATTCATGTTGTATATAACGATCAACGTTAAACATTTTCAGGACCGCGGTCGTGTTAACAATAATAATATTATTATTATCATACGGACCAGATATGTCGTAAAATTAAAAATTAGCATCCTCGTTTTGTTATTATAGTCGCTTTTATACACACAGGTATACGTGCATATATAGGAAGTATGAAATATTCAAATTTATATAATCCTATATTTCACCGTGTCCGTCCTTTGGTTCTCGCCATTCGTTCCCGTGGTTACCAATAACAAGGTATATATATATATTGATATTGATGATAACCATAACCATAACCATAACCTAATAGTATAAACTGTTTAATATTTATAAATTATAAATCGGTAGTTGCATATTTATTATTTTTTTATTTATGCCGTAAAAATATTCAGATAATATATTATGATATCGTGAAAAAATGTTGGGAATTTTAATAGTTCAAAGTTAATTTGTACGCGTTTTACCTTTTAAATTATAACTAATTTATTCATTGAAATTCGTTCGTTTTTATCGTAATTATTCGTATCTATAGACTATAGTTAACTTACGATTATGTAGATCTCAATATAAGATTTAATACGACCTTTTTTTTTTATTATTATTATCATTAATTAATTATCAAACAACATCTCAATGGTAAATAATTAAAACTATTTGCATACCCATCACGAACGAGTCCGTATTCTTCGTCGTTTTCCAACTGTTGGTTAATAAATATATTTTTATGTGTATAGGTAGGTACATCATATTGTTAACATGAATAATAAACAAATACCACCGAGTATTTGTCTGCCAACAGTTTAGATATTTTATTGTTTTAATATTAAATATTTGATTCTTCTAAGTACAGTGTCCGTTATCGTAATGCGTTTATTAATATTCTGCGCTTTGCACCGCACGATGTAGAATGTAAAAAAAATGTAAACTTTAAAGTCGTTCCGAGCCGTGTAAATACAATTTTTATTTATTTATTTATTTTTTTTTAATATTTTAAAATTCATAAGTTCAAAATAAATATTTATTCATTTTTAATTCCTTACGGATATGGCGTGTTTTTAAATTACATTACACAGCTTCGGAATAATTATGGTAAACATAATAATAATAATGTAATCAAGTACCTACTCGTAGGTACTACTGATAATATTAATTTATTATTAACGAGTA
The DNA here is from genome assembly GCA_021307375.1 of Tetraneura akinire. Classification (NCBI taxonomy): domain Eukaryota; kingdom Metazoa; phylum Arthropoda; class Insecta; order Hemiptera; family Aphididae; genus Tetraneura; species Tetraneura akinire. Next base: position 14,424,373 of record JAIUCT010000008.1, on the reverse strand, counting down.
CTCGACTGTATTAAACTACTATAAAAAATATACGACTAATTAATTAATTATTCATAAAATTGTAAAATCCATATATAATATTATAATTTATTTATTTCTAAGTTTTTAAATTTTCGATCGATTAATTTTTAATACGAATTTTTATATTCATTTTTCTATTACTCTCTGTAATTTTTTTTTGTCTTTCGTACTCGTAATACAAAGTGTACCGCTGTAATGTAAAAAAAAATTTAAAATAACACAATAAACGTTGAAAGAAGAAATAATTCTTTTTTTTTTTTTTTTTTTTTTTTTTCATAAAAAAATGAATATTTAAACGAGAAACATTTATAAAATAATAAAATATTGTGACGACAAATTACGCTTTTGTATATAGTCGAAACGTATAATATTAATACGTTTTTCGCATAATATTATTCTCGTTATTACTACTTAAACACTTAATGCCGTCGCAACGACGTAATATTTTTATGTATACAATATTTTAAAAATTTATATTATAATATTTGGGTACAAACGGAGTGTAAAAAATATAAATATCGCGTTAGCTACTCGTGTCGCGAGTATAATTTACGTAATCGATAATAATATTATTTTATATTGCGTATATCAAATCAACTTCGGATAAAACGTAAGGTTATACTCGGGTATAATAAAGTTTTATTTTTTCCATGGTCTTTTTCGCGTCTTTTTCTCTTAATAAAATATTTACGTTTTATATACGTGCACCTATTATTATTCGCGCGCAATTTAAATATAGGTAGGTACCTATAATAATATCCGTGACCGAAAACGCGTTTGACGCGAAATAAAAATAAAAGTGGACGTATAATAAATTTAATATTTTAAGGTGAAACTATATCGACTAGGATTTGAAAACTACTGGAACAACAAATCTATAATATTCCGGGAGGTTGGAAATTTATTTTATATATGTATAAATGATATATATATATATATATATATATATTATAATTTATAATATACGAGGACTTTGGCGATTCGCGGACGACCGGAAAGCCAGAAAAAAGAAGAAAAAAAAACGGTCCATCGACCTGGTGGGAAACTATCTTCCCTCCGAACGTAGTGTGTACACAAACGACAAACCGTGGAATTTACGGACGCGGTCGTTTCGCTTTCATCACACACACACACATGCGTAATACATATAAAACAATATACCTATATGTAATATACATTCACACGGGCAAAGCTTTTCGGGTTATATTAAAACGGTAAATCCGATTACGAAGATAACGAACGCAACTCGATGAACTCCTGTCGCAGCATCGCACGTCTTCTCCATCGCGGCGGCGAGAGAGTGCTGCAGGTTTTACGCCGTACGGATATCAACAACGACACACATGCCGCGGTCGGTACAATTCAATTAGACGGACACCCTGAAAAATACGTGCCTAGAATTTATATTACGTATATATATCATATATAGCGAGCGAACGTATACGATAATAAAATTATATTATAAGATATTCGCCGTTTTCGCGTCGCGGTTCATTTTCCGAGCTTTTCACCGGAAAGTATAGCCGAATTCGGGAAACCGCCGAAATCGTGTAGGTACGATCAAAGTGCGTATATTATATTAATTTATTATCGTCATTTTTTCACTTTTCTCTTATCACTTTTCGTTGTAAATACCACGACGCACGTTCCGTCGAGAAACGGGACCTAATCGAAAAACGATAAAGGTCAAACGAGATCGTCTGTCGGTCACTACTATTTTATTATTCTTGATGGACACAAACGGTTTTATACATAATTATAAGCTCCGTCGAAAAATATACGCGTTTGGAACGAAAAACGTGAAATACCGATCGAAAAACTATATCCAACCCCGATCCGGGCCGTTTTGCTCAAGCTGCGGGCTAGCTGCTGGCTTTCGAGAGTTTTTCATGGAAACAACGAGATAATAAATATTCCCGCCGTGGGACGTGAGCGAAATCCAATATTCATTGTCGATGAGCCTATACACGTAGTTACATGGGCACTATAACGATTACATTACACTAATATTTGACGATAATACGATTTTTATGTCGTATTACATAAATTGTAACGATATAAAAATGCGCGTATAACAAAAAAAAATTCACGGGGATCAATTTTTATCGTCCTCCTCTCCGCGGTGTTAAATAAATATTGTTATTATTATTATTATTATTATTATTATATAGTCGGCCACGTCTAAACCGCCATTTTCATGATTAGTATCCATTGTCAGAGAAATCCAATTATCTAGCGCGATCGTGTCTAATCCAATGTACAAAAAAAAAAAAAAAAAAAACAAAAAATTCCACCGCACGTTGAAATATACAATTTTTTGGTCTAATGAACTCGGTAAATAGGCAAAGACGCTATTATTAAATGGATGATATTTTGAAAATGTTAGGTTAGAAGTAATTTTTTTTTAACCGTCTTTTCATTTTTTTCCCCTCACGACGAAAGGGACGAGTTGGCAAAAACGATTGATAAAATGCTGATGTTAGGACTATACTCGTATTATATAGAATATAAAGAAGCTTGTGGATACTAAAAACGTTAATATTGCGAGTACACGAAACGATGTGTATATAAACGGGCGAACATATGTTATCATAATAATATATTAATTTTATAATATAACCGAAAACAATTTTCTCTGCATTCGGAAAATCATACTGTAAAATGATATTGTAATTGAACCGAGACGGACAGAATTTCAAAATATAACTAAATCCTCCCAATTGTTTTATATACTATAAAATTGTTATTTTTATCAATTTTTTACCGTCATTATAATTTTATTACACATCATTGATATTACCAAAAACGTTTTTCTGTCAATAATATTATTAATATAACAACAAACATACCTTAAGTATAAATTATAACTGAATATTTTGAAAATTAAACATAACGATAAAATAGTCATTTTGATTAGTATGAAAACTAGAGTAGCTATTGAAACGTGATTAACATTATCGTAAATCATAACAATTATTAACAAAGTTAAAAATGTATTTGTTAAAATTGAGTTGATTCGTAAAAAACAAAAAACAAAAATAATTACTGTTATCATCGCCATAAAATTGCGTTTTAAACGAGAACGCGTTTTCTATTGAAATTCGTCAAACTCAAATTTATATATTTTTTTTTTTTTTTACTCTTTACAGAGGAAATTCGCATTTTTTAGAACGCGCACTGTAAATGTAAATGAGTGATTATAGTGTCACTGTCCTTTCATATTATAGTTTTTGAGCCAAAGTAAAATTAATCCTTAAATCCCTTTGAGGACTTCTCGTTTCCGTAATTGTAAGACTGTATAAATTATTATCGTCGGACAATGTTTTCTTTCTAATAAATAATTTCAAAATCATAATAATTCAATTTCTACTATTTTCGACGACTATAGCGCGATAGGATTTATTGATACGCCTGGTCATCATTTTGTACATAGATAATCTTACAGTCTACAGTTATTTTATTTGAACAATTTTATCTTCACGAGAATTAACAGTTAAATGGCTGATGAAACGCGTTTATCTTCAATTTTATTTTATTTTCAAATTTATTCGAAAATTATTTTTAACATCACTATAAAATTAAAACATTGCACGTGGGCATGTCGAAATTTTATTAATGAAATTTATATTTTAAAATTTCAGATGCTGAGCCAAGAAAACTATTTATTGATTTTATAACAATATTTTTTTTTTTTTTTTTTTATTGTATACATACATTTTTTCGATTAGACCGAATGATCCAAAAATAAACCCTCTATAGATTGAATTTTTTTTGTTTTCTAAATAACTAATCCAAGGATGAAAAAAAAAAAAAGAAATATGAAAATTGTAAAAACACTAAAATCCGCACGGAAATTCTTTTTTTAGTAATTTAAAACATAAATAATTTTCAATAATTCATCTCAGCGTAATAACAAACATGTTGATGATAATATTACAGTTACCAAATTATTCTCTAATTATACGATTAATTAATAATCTTCCCTTATTATATAACATTCATATATCAAATAATAATTGAATTACCCACCGTATTTAAATTAGTCGTTATGAATATTATAGTAATTGTTTTTCCTTGGCGCTTATTAGATGAATATAGTAGATTGCAATTAATATGAACACTGTATTATTATATTATTAACAAAAATAACAATTGAACTTTGAATATCTCTTTAGTTTTATAAAAATTCAATTAAAATTTTATACTTTTCGATAAAACTTTATAATATTTGCAGTTATGTTCATAAGAATTATTTTATATTAAATCGAAATAATATAATTATATATTTTTTTTCGTCGGTACTTATATACAAGTCGTCGAATGCGTATATAATCGTATAAATTAACGATAATTTATTGTAAATCGCGAACAAAGATATTATATTCATTAATTATTGTCTTCGCAGAAATAACGATACATTTTTAATCGCAAATACGTCCTCTCTCGGGTAATATATTTTATTCGTTAACTTATTCTTATACAGTGTGCCATCAGGTGTACCGTCAGTTTTAAAAGTTTACAATTATTCGTAATAGGAAATCGAAAAACACCGAGATCTATTATATTTTTTATTTTTTCGAGTTTTTCCTTATTCCTTTTTCCTTTTTCCTTTTTTCTTTTTGTTTTTTTATCGTGACGTTTTCTGGTTATTCGAATTTGTTATAAATAACGTTATTATAATTATAATCTTTATATATCTTATACACGCGTTATCAACGCAATATTATGAAACATAATATGCGTTCTTCACTCGGTGTTTATCTTTACACTCTTTCCCATTAAATATTAATTATCTTTATTTTATTTGACTGTTTTGCTAAGTAGTTTCGCGTGTAGGACTGAATAGCTTCATAAAGGATAAACTTTCATCGAATTAAACGCGAAGTCTGACGTTTGGCGTGTTCACCTTTTTGTATATTTCTGTTCGGGAAAAATTATATACGGAAGTCAGAGATATCTTTTAATACCTATCTTATAAAACTTGAAGTTAGAAGGCCATGGATTTAACCTTTCTTAGAGATTATATTTATTACGTTGAATAAACATTAAATTCGTAAACATTAAATAATGTTTTACGGACTTATCGATTTCACGTATTCGCTCCCGTGTAATGTAATAAAACACATTTTTCTACTTAATTCGATCTATTAAATTTCTACGTTATTAAGAAAATACGCGGATATTATCTTCTTATCATATTAAATATCGAACTGTTGACTTTGGCGTTTAAAAATAAATAAAAATATTAATATATTATATAATATACGATGTCTTATTTGTATTGAAGTCTCTTAAAATAAGTAAATAGTATTATTAACTTTTTTTTTTTTTTTTATACCTAGTAGTTTTCCAAAAATTGTCATTACGTTATTTGAGGAACTCAACAAACCGCATAGAAATAATTTATTGAAAAATTTCAATTCGTGTCGTTTAATAACTTACCGGATCGTTTAAATTCGTATAAATTAATTTTTAATACGATTATACGTATAAAATATCGACATTATAAAACCGTATTCAGATACCGGGAATAATATAATATAATAGTAGTTTTCTTCATCGCGTTCTTCCGACACCGAGAACCGAGTCTGTCTGCGATATTTTGATATTATTATTTATATTCTGGGAAACGATATTATATTATTACATTTCAATTCTTGTGCGAAATAAGACGTGTTGTTTAATTTTGACAAATACGGGTTTCTTCGAATTTAGACTTTTTACAGTACTTAGAAATTAATAAATATCATATTCGTAATTCAGAGTACCTACAAATAATGTAAGTACTACCCGTAAATACGTCTGCGTAAAAAATACCCGTCGAATAAAAATTAAAAAAAAAAAAATTTTGAAATTTAAAATTTTCCGAAATCAAAGTTATTTAATCGTGCGATTAATTATACGCGTCGCATAGGTTGCAGGGCTGTTAATGACGGCGGGACAAGTATTTTAGTCCTTATATTGTCACGTAAAACAGAGTGGAGGATTATACGTGTTAAGAGTGCGCCGACGTTCACTCCCGTCCATTCCCCGGATAAGCTTCTTAAACCGAAAGACAAAACCTCTCTCTAATGCCGTCGTTGCCGTTTATACAAAATTATATTATACTTATAAACTTGTCGAGAGACAATCGTAAGACTTGCTTAATATATCACTAAAAATATACGAGTAGATTATATAAATTATAATAATAATAACAATTTTGTTCGGTCATCGAGAGACGCAATAATTTTACCCCACGCACGATGCTATCGAATATACCATCAACGAAGACATATTTTTCTCAAAACTATCGTTTTTTTTTTTTTTTTTTAAATATTTTAATTAATTTCGTAACTTTCCCCCGTGGAAAAAAAAACGATGATTATACGTTTATTTTTCTCTTTTTTTCTCTCCGATATTATTTATCGAGTTATACACATTTTAACTCGTACACGAGTTAAGGGTAGGTATTACAATATATACACGTAGGGCGTATATTTTTATTTATCGGCGAAACATCCAGGGAATTCTTAATTAAATTACGGTTTTTTTTTTTTACAGTTTATTTACGATACGCGGACACACATATTTTCGTTAAAAAAGACAAATAAATAAATTTACAAAACAGGTATAATATTACGAAATATTGATAAATCATTAGTGTAATTTTACGCGTTTACGCGAAAACGATCAATTTAAACTTATAAATTTATAATCCTTGTCAGAATCGTATTCGAATATAATAATAATCACTATTATTATTATCATTATTATTATCATTATTATTATCATTATTATTATCATTATTATCATTATTATTATGATACGAGTAAGGATTTGGAAAGACGAGTTTCTGAACTATATTATACACCGAATGCTTGTCATTTCGTGTTTGAATAAAAAACATTACTTTTAGATTTTAGATACGCGAAACAATATCCTGCGACATTATAATATTATCAAAGTGCGTCGTTAACATTTTACGTACCCCGTGTACGACGCGTATAATTATTATAATAATATTACACGTGCACAGTGTCGGTATGCGTAGTAAATAATTTAGTAAGTACACAAGGCTCAAAACAATTTTATAGAACATTAATTAGTCGTTTTGAGGTTATGTTATTATTATTACTGTAGTCTTAATCAAAATACGTGCAATTTTAATTGTCGTGCATTAATGAAAATGATCTCAAAAAAGAAAAAAGAAAAGTAAATAAATAAACTCGAAGCGTGAAACTTTAACCGCGAATTTCAAAAAAAATTACCACGTGAGACGTGGCGTGTTTGCAATATTATTTGCAGTAAAATGTAAAATGTAAAAAAAATAATATAAATTTCGCACGTTTAATGTAATATCATTTAAAATCGTCGTTCGTTTAACAAAATTACCGTTTGAAAATAAATTAATACGTTTCTAACACCATTTAATTTATACTTGCGCTATTACGACTATAAGATCTCGGTGAATTTGACGCAAGTACAATATAATTTTTTTTTTTGTATTTATTTATCTTCGCATAGTATATAGTTATAATTTCGCTCTGTTTAGTGACACGTTGCGGACATGAATTATCCGCCACGTGGACGTGCCTCTCACGTGTTTCTTTTTATTATTATTTATTCGTTTCTCGTCCGAATTTTCAGCCTTAAATTTTGATGTATTACAACACGCGTACAGCAATACATCACAACGATCAATAATTTATACTAGCACGTTTCGGTATAATAATGTAAACTATAAGCAATGTTCTTCTGCTTTGCCCTCTAAAGCCAAATAGACCTCTCGGAATCTCCAAATAAATGTCTGCACAACTTTAGGTCCATGTCCTCACAGCACCGCCCGTTGAATTTTTTTTTTATCAAACTCAGGACTTTCGATTGTGCTAGGTTTGTACTGGATTGTACCGTCCGTCCCGCCGTTGCGCTATATAATTTATAGTTTTCAGTATAAAGGATAGCTGGCTTCGCTTATCTATCACTTATTACTCATTCACTCTCGCGAAGACTTTCCGAAGGGACTAAAAAAAAACCAACCTAATACCTGTTTGTGTACCTCTGATACTGGTGTGCGGATTGTCAGGGGTTTTGTACGGCCTAAAACGTCGCTTCGCGAGACGGCGTCGTACATTATATTAATAATAATAAATTTTTTTTGACATAACTTAAGAAGGAGCATATAATGACACAATAAGGCACATATGACGGACGAACGGCACAATCCAGCACGAACCTAGCACAATCGAAAGCACTGGGTTAGGTACATAATAATATACATATATTATATTGTGTTTATAACGAACCATTTTATTTAAAATTTTTATTCGACGTTGAAATTCGTGAAATATGAATATTAATCGACAACAGCAAACATTAAAACGATATTAATATAATATTATGGTCTCGTTTTTTGTCGATTTAAAAACGGTTTGTATAACCTATAACGAACAATGAGTATATATATACGCCGAATTTCGTTATACGGGGTGGAAATTCAATCAGTCGCCGCAGCCGAAACCCATACTTTTACGACCACGGTATATCGCGTCATTTATTGTCTGAAACGGTGCGAATAGTTCACTAAAAAGCACACGTGATCCGGACATAACTACGTTGCCAGAGCCATCTGAGAGTGCATTTGTATGCCGGACGGATGCGGATATCCGATACTATATATATATATATATATATATATGTGTGACCGGACTTAACCTTTGGACAATAAACGAAACGTTTAGTGAGTTTCGTTTCGGAAAACGGTCGTGTTTATTTAAAATCCTCTTCGTACGCCCGCCATACGCGCATTTAACCACTAACCAGGTATACGGTACCTGGTGTATATACTCCCGTATATATGAACCCTTTTCGCGTTATCCTTAATGTTTTTTTTTTCCTTATAAATATATATGTATATATATTTACCCGCGTAATTTGCCTCTTTATATTTCCCGTTTCCAGGCCGCAACGATTGTGTCCCTTTTTATTTTTCATGCATCCCGAGTCGTGCGGCCCTTCCGAATATATTGTTATCGTCGTTATTATCCCTGTACCCGCATGTCCCTCAGTAAGGATAATACGGAATACGACGCGCGAAACGTCGAAAGAAAAAAAGACAACAATTTGTTATGTGCGCGATAAAAACGCGACTTGTTCTCTCGCGTCGCCCGTACATGATTTGTTATCACGGCTTTACGAGCACATAATATAATATATTATCATGATAATACCTAGTCGTTTTCTGCGAAATAATGAAACGAACCAAAAAGAATATTCGTTTAAATCCGCCGCGACCCGGATGCGGAAATTATTCTATTGATATACGCGTTTTACACACGTCATTTTAATAATATTATACCCGTCACCACCGTGCGCCGACACAATTATGTACCCACATACTCGTGATAATAATAATATGTTATACGGATTCATATTATTATCGTCATTAAATATTGACCGCGACCCGGGTCGCGGTTACCACCCAGCTGGACCGGCTCGCGTGCGCGAGAAGAATAACGCACGAGAACGATCGATAAATCGATAGGTGCGACGCATGTATCGTATAATGCGTATTATTATTTTGTCGGTCGAAACGGTTTTCGTCGATATTACATGGAAAATAGTCGTGGAGGTCGATTTACCGTTTTAAACGTATTTAGCGCAATATAATAATAAATTCGTCCACGTGCCATCGGCAAACGTGTCACACGTACTCGCGCGTGACACGTGTTCGGCTACTAAGCTGACGGATTTACCGATGCGGTCGGCGACTAATTAAATTGCGCGATCACGACTCCGCCGCCGGTCCCTGTCGCATATCGTAAAATCATGTTATTATTATTATTATTATTATTATTATTATTATTATTATTATTATTATTATTTGCCCCATCCCCCCCCCCCCCCCAGGAAAACGTAATCGGGAGAAGTAGACGACACTATAACATAATGCGTCCAACTTGTACTTGCGGAATATCCGCGTACGGTTCCGTGTGCGGAAATTTCGACCTCCCCGTACATCCGAAAACGATTTAAATTTGAGATTTCGGTCAAACTCGAAACTAGCGTACACGCTATAATTCTAACCATTTCGGCCGTATGTACTCATATATACAGACGTAATAATATGCTGCGATATCATCGTCGGTCATAAGAGGTTATACTTCGGTTATCAACTATTTTTTTTATACCCAGCTCGACGCAGTCAACCTAACCGTAGTTTGAAAAAATTATCCAAGGCGGGCTATAGCGTAGCTCCGGAGTTAATTTTTTCAAATTTTATGTAATATATTATAGCCATCGGTGGTGTAAAAAGAAAAAAAATTTCCAAATTAAGTATCTGTTCAGCCAGAATAACAAAATTGAGATTACATTGGATATATTACGATACCTATAGGTTAATATCGAATAAGAATCTTGACGGATTACACGCGATCATGGTTTGCGGTTCAATTTCGGCCGCGAAATCGCGCTCTAAAATAAACAAATTCGGACCCGCAACAGTAATATCGTGCACTTGTGTTGTAACGCACGGTTTAAGCTAGGCTGTAATAATTAGTCGTAACCAATAAATGCCGCGAACCTTTTGCGCCGATCTGGCAATAACAATTTCGCCGACTTTATATTACGCATATACTTTCGATATTACTCAAGTTTGAAACAACAAAGAGTTCAGGGTCTTCTCTATATCGACCGACGCCGTTACGTATAACGTCCATTTCATGATTAAATCGAGATAACAATTATGATAATAACTATTATCGGAATCGTTTCGCGATAAAATGTAAAATCTGAGACAATCGACGTTAAAAAAAAAAACAAAAAAATCTATAAAAATATAAAAAAAAAAATTGAAAAAATTGATAATTAAAAAAAAAAAAATTACTAAAAAATAATAAAATAAAGTACTCTGTTGTACTATTAAAATATCTCGTCGATATTGGTTAAAATTTACTCTCGTCGATACAAACTACGTCGTACGTGTAATAATTCGTCGCGTTACGTTGAAATATTTTAATAATTATTAGGTATAAAAAGTATACGGTTTTATTCTTATATATATTTTTTTTATTTCTATTTTACATCGAATATATTTTGTTTGCATAACGAATTCCGTTAGATTAAAAAAATATTCAGACTCAAAACGTGTATAGTTTCGTCCGATAAAGAACCCTTCGAAGGTCTAAACGAATTATTATTATAGATATAAAAACATGAACGAATAACGTCGTTTTCGAATGACATTTTTGAGTTACTTATGACAAAAAAATAATAATAAATTGTGTATTAGGTAAAATGTACGACCCAAACGTAAGACGTATTGTGCGTGTAATGAGTTGTATTTTATTAAATTATAATATTATAATCTATTATAATATAGAGATAAAGAAATAACGAAAATCCCGTTCAAACTACCCTGTAATCATTTAATGATAAGAATAATAACCGTGTTTTGTATGGGCAATTATTTTTTACTTTAAAATGTAAAAAAGTTAAGTTACGAAAATATTATATTTTTCTACGGACTCTGCAGAGTATATATAAGTTATTATAATATAAAAGTTACAAAGAAGCAAATTAAATTATATACCGACGACGAATAAAACCGAAAAATAAATAAAAATAATAATAAATATAATTTTATAGCGTCAAAACGTATAAAACGATTTAATGTTACCTAATTATAAACCGTATTTATTATCGTTATTTTTTAAATACTAGGACGTATTGTTTTATATTTTTAGAATTATACGAGTATACAAAGTGAGTTTCCAAAAAAAAAAAAAAAAATGTTGATTTTCGAGCACGTATATAATAATATAAAATGTAATCTTTTTGCGGCTTTTATTTTTATTATTAAATTTGATAGTTGCCGTTTTATTTTCCTTTTACTCTTACGCCTACTAAACAAAGATTACGGTGACGGGAAGGAAGGTCGGTTACTTAAAATCCCATGTGATCATCTACCCAAGACGAAGCTACATTTGGCGAGGATTTACTTGTCAGTAGTGAAGTAGAATAAGTTGACCACCTTATATACTACAGCTTCTTCTTTTCGTTTTTTTCTCTCTCCGTAAGTTACGTCGGGGAGAAATTTCGCAGGACTCTCGAGGCGAAAATATCTTTAAAATAAAAAAAAAAAAAAACATCGCTATCAAAGCCCGGGAAATATTTTAGGGAGCATCATATTATATATAGGTTAATAAAAAGTCTTCGGGTCTTTATTAACCATGAAAAATTTTTCTCCCAGGTTAAATTTATCACGACTTTGAGCTAGTATAACTTAATTTTTTTTTTACCCAGTATTAATTTATAAATATTACTTATTTTGGTTTTTTTTTATGTAAAATAAGTACCTAACATAATGCTTAAGTATACCTATAAATTAATTTATACTCACATTTTTTGGTTTTTACAATATTATACTCGTAGTTCGTATCAACTAATTCAAATTATGAATAATATTATTATGTTGATGTTTTATTAAATTATTTGACTTAACCACAATATTGTTTTAATTGAATAAATTTGTTTATCACGCCCCGTATTGTATAAATTTATATAAAATGTCTATTTTATACCTAACAAGCAAAATCATTAAAGAAAATTATAATATCATTAATTTTAACAACAATTTGTACATTACATTTTCTCTATGAGATAGTAAATAATATTTGACAGACTTTAATCCTACTTTGTCATTGTCTTTGTAATGAATGTTATGAGTGTTATGAAATTACTAAAATTTAATTTAGATATTGAACATTGTGATTTTATTCTAAAATAATATGATTTTGTTAAGAACAAACAAACAAAAAAATCAATAACAATAATAATAATAATAATATTAAATCATTGTAATTAAACAAAAGAAAAAATTAAAAAAAAAAAAGTTTAAAATGCTAACCCCATTACAAAATCTGTATTTTATGAAATAATTTTATATTGTTATTGAATCCATTCACATAACGTTGAAACATTTAAATTTTAAAACAATAATACATTAATTTAATTTAAATGTATTCTTACGTTATAATTATTTTGATTAGCAAATAGTTTATTAAATAAATGTATATAAAACTAACATACTCGTAAATATTATGACTATATTTTTTACAGTAAGGTGTATGGCGGTTAATTGGAATGCTAAAAGTTTAAGAATTAATAAAATTGATATGCGTGTTACGAAATTTTACAAATCTCACGTTTCGCTTAAAAAGTAATAACGTCCATTATTCATAGGTGGTATACGAGTACGTCTATTATCAAAATTGAAAACGTATAATACGTTTCGGTAAAAAAAATATATTTATGTGTAAAATAAGTACCATAGTCCAATAATCAATTATCGATCCGATAAGAAATACAATTTTGTAACACAAATGTTCCATCAGTATAATTGTTTGGAGACCGTTCCAAAGACGTCCACCACGGTCTAATACTCGTATATATTTTATATAAGTATTAAGTGTAATATAATTTATATATTATTGGACAGCACACCTACACGTTTTTATTTTGTTTTACCTCTCATCAGGCTCTAACTGTGATGTTTTAGAACTTTATAGATATACGTACATTACTTTTTTTGAAAATCGGTAATACTCTGTACTTAAAAAATTTGCCATAATGTTGGAAATAATACCGTTCGAGGTGAAATGTAGTATAATAATCTATTTAAGCACACAAAATTCACGCAGTTATACTCAAAGTATTTTCAAAGTTAAATATTTAAACTTACTATAGTCGGGTACGGTATTAAATTGAATTAAAAACGTCAAAACGATACAAATAAAAAAAAATTATACCTATTAAAGGTATACGAGTATAATATTATCGTAAAGAGAACTTGTTTGTTTTATAAGTTTTAAATATTCATCTAACGTTTTGTAATAAATTGTATATTTATTTTTAGAACCCACGCGACGCCTTTTTTGATAGGTACCAGTGTACCACAACGCGCGTATACGATATTATGATTTTCACATGCAAAATTCAATCTTTCTATTTTATTGTAATTTTATATTTTGTCATCTGTTCCGATTGTTAGCATTTTAAAAATTCGACGAATCATAAATTAATTAATATTATTATCACATAATAATAATAATACTTAATCATTAAAAAATGAAAATAATAATAATAGAAAGTGTACTGTAGTCTATTAAAGAGTACAATAAATGGACAATAAATTTATTTTGCGTGTTGATATTTTGAAAATAAGATAAATCATATTAATATTATTATACACATAATGTAATAACGTATTTAATAATTTTAAAATAATATAAAATAATAAATAATTACAGCAATATCAATTAAACAGTATAATTACGTACCTACCTAATATTTAATTAAAAATAAGAATACTTTTGTTTTATTAAAGTCATTTTAATTGAAATATAACGTATAATATATTATTATTGTTTACGGACTACTGTATTATTATTATTATTATTATTATTATTATTATTATTATTATAATTATTATGTTTTATTTTAATTATATCCATTTTTTTGGAATATAATAAATGCCCATATGACTTACGAAAATATTTAATTTACACTTGTATTTTTCTATAACGTTTGTCGATTTAAATACGATCAGTTGTAAGTACGTTATGTTAAACATTGTTATCGTAAACAAATCGAAACAATGTTAACATTTTACAAAATTTCATTAATGATTTTTGTATAAAAGGAATAATTACGAGTAAAATATCGATCAAACGTTACGCGATTTTACCGCCGACGAACATCGAGTAACACGAACGTACGATTCATTTGTACGATGATATTACGCGTATATAATATATTATAACATGATCAAATGTCATACATTTTGACGGTAAACGATATTGGAGTTATCTTTGTTTGAAATTTCGAATTACGTTTATAATATTATTATAATGCTATCGATAGTTCGTTCGTTTTATGCTGCAAATTGTACTAGACTGCACGGGGAGGAATTATTATTATTATTATAATGTTGGAAATTTATCGTATCGTAAATAACACGAGAATAAATCCCCATATAAGTTCGTAACGTATGATTTACATATTATTATATACGAATATAGTGTAGTCCTCGAGAAGTTCAAAGATCACCTCTTATAAAGTCCTACGATTTGATAAAAATAATAATATCGTAGGTAATCTACCTTTACTTTTATAACGAGAAATCTAAATTTTCTTTCCTTTATACCTGTATATTATCAGTACGCCATTGTGAAATATTGTAAAAAATCGAATTCCGAACGAACGACGATAAGAGCAAATATAACACTCGTAATAATTGGCAAACTTATACCAATATTATAAAATTATTTATTGACGTATGCGTTAAATATAATATTATTACGTCGTGCGATGTGACGCGTATTCCGAGAGAGTCTTTTATACGCAAACCTTTGTGTCGTCTGCGAAAATCCTTTTGCTATACCTATAACTTTTAAATCGATTTCTCAGTAATCATTTTCGATTTCTACACGAAACATAAGAATATTATAAAAAATATTATATTCACCTGGATAAATTGATAAAAAAGAAAGGGTTAAAACATAATATTTAAATTATTATACTCGTATAAAAATTTCTTATCGTAACATTTCGCTAGCAAAATATAATATAACAATCAATTTCATTCGTTCGGTTGAACAATTCGTATTATAAAATAATTACGAAAAAAGAATTATCGTTTTCTGTTATTTAATGTTTTCGTTAAATTTATACATCGATATACCGTCCTTAAGATAAAAATTGTATTTTACTTTCGAGTTATTAACATACAGCCGTCATTTCCTCGGAATAAACTAATGAAATTTCTTGGGAGAACGTTACATAATATCCTCGAGCTTCGCCGCTAAATAGCAGGGCTATATTATGCGTATGTCTATTTAATTTAAGGAAACGCTATAGTTTTAAGACGTGTCAGTCTTGTAACGATATACCTACTCGTATAAACAGTCTTCCACCCTTCACTACAAATATAATACTCGTATATATTTGCGCATGAAATGACATTGTAGGCCACGTCCGTTAAAATACTGCCGTTTCCGAAACATTATTTTATAATTATTACCATTTGGCAGTTTTGGGAGAATATAAATTTTATTATTTTTTCATTCCTCTTAATTATTATTTATTATTAAAATTTTATACAGTCGTAATAATAATATAATAATAATTTAAATTCAGAAAAGATAATAATGATAAAATAATTATTTTTAGATAAATATTCGTATTACGTTTTATACGTATAAAAAAAAAAAAATATTATATTATTGCACACCTATACGTGACAAGATAAAAAATAAATAAAAAGAATAAAAAATAAAAAAAGAATTGTGATAAAAGACTCGTAACATAATTTTTAAGGATAAAACATTATTCGGATTTAAGCGGAGTGATACTCACATGATTTTTCAAGGTTCGGGGTCTGAAAAAATAAAAAATAATAATAGATTTTATTAGAAATTTAAAATTAACAAATAGGTACGTTTTTAAAACTTTAAATTATTATTTTTTTAATTCGTACTAAATCACTAATTTGAATATCCAAGATAATAAAATAATGTCATTCAAATAGAATTCGCGTATCTAAAAACGTATATAAAAATAACGTAGGACACACATTTATTTCGTATATGGTTTTTTTAGAATAATTATTATTATTATATTATTTATTGTCTTAAGATAGTTACACGTTTAAATTGTTGTTTGTTTTCAAGTTTCCAAGCGGTGGATGATATTATTATAGCTAAAATTAAAAAAAAAAAATTAACATCACGACCATCAAAGTTTTGAGGCAACATAAAAATTGTTTTTGAAAATTTTTAAACGGTTATATTATATTTAATTATTACGTCGTTATAAATACAAATCTTCGTGGAAATATTCATAAATATATCTTTTAATGTAACCAAAACTGGTAAACACTATAATAATCATTGTGGCACATTATTGCCAGTACGCGTCGTTAAAAATGTTACTAATAGAATATTCAGACTTATACAGAAAGAGAATTTTTGAACGAATGAAATGGTAAAACAGAAAATAACCGTGGATTGAATTTAAAAAAAAAAAAAATTCTAAAAGAGAGAATCCAAAAGAAGTTTTGATAATAACTTAAGAACAGATGTTTGGCCATTACGTGCAAAAAGTAAAACCTTATAAATAGTGGCGAAAAAAATTACATTACTTTACATTTGTTTCGCGCCCGTTATTTTAAGATTGTGATTTACAAACCGCAACATATATTAAATATGCCTTTTGCAAAAAAAAAAAAAATTGCGTTTCTTCAGCATGTCACAACAGTGTTTAATAGTATTAAAGTTGATTTAGTAAGAAACGTTCATCATTTATTTACAAAGTTAAATCCAAAAATTTTCTTTAAAATCTTTCGTTTGGCGAAACGATGCAGTAAATAAATAATATCATAAAAAAAAAACGCAAATAAAAATACCACATACAAATTTTGAAATGCCGTTCTCTGATAATATTCGTTAGAAATAAAAAATATTATAAAATTTAACCCAAACGAATGATTTTTACTTCGAACTTTTTGGAGGTGATAGTTTTTCATTATTATTAAAATTCAAAAGCAATAATAAATCACTTCGTACCAAAAAAATATTGCATTGAGCTCATTAATTCATTAATATTTTTATATTCATTTTAAATTCGTATTATATTATCATTTTTTTTAAAAAAAAAAAAATATATTTAAGTACATTATTTTTGTATCATTTGAAATATATAAATTTTAAGCGCTCATTAAAATGATTCAAATAACAGAATTTAAAGGAAATTTTAAAATTATTTTATATGAAAATACAACACTAATAATTGAATTGGAAACAAAAATTTATAAATTATCAAACATGATAAAAATGTTACACACAAAAAAAATTGACAATTTCTATTTTTAAACTAAAATGAAATTTAAAATTTACAATATTATTCTGTTATAAATATATAATAATATGAGTTAGGTAATTTGTTTTTTTTTTTTTAAAAAAAACATCTAAATTATAATTTAATATATAGGTACAATCTATATTATTATACAATACAATATTATACAAAAAGTAAATTTGAGAATATGAAAAAATGACACGATGAGGAACGTGGCTAAAAAAAATATATCCAAATATTTTATGATTATATTTTGTGTATATATAAAACATAATTGTAAAAATATGATAATTAACTAAATATAAAAATAAGTAAAATGAGATGTCATTATATTATTTATTGTATATTTCTCAAACCGTTTAAGATAATTATTAGAAATGTCCAATAGAAAAAAAATTTGAGAAATTTCTTTATGGAAAATACTTCAGCATAAATTATGGTAACACAAAAAGAGATACATTTTATTTTTTCAAAAATTAATTATTAAATACCATTTTGTTTAATATAATATTTCAATTTACAATTTAATTTATATTGATATTAAATATCAAATTGATAATAAAATAATAACAATTAACTTTAAAATGTATAGTTTTTTTTTTTTTTTAGAAAATTGATGTGTACGTTGTACCGTATAAAAATAAATGCAATTTATCAGTAAGAGTAAAAAAATTTTTTTTTACATATTTATAAAAAAAAATTATATGACGTAATTTGTGCGGTAATTTAACTTTATGGTATCTACGGGTTAAATATTTGAACGAATTAACGAAATAACATATAAAGTCATAGATTTAATGTCGCAATTAATTTAAAATAACCATATTTCATAAAACGTTTTTTCTCCTAGTTTTCAAATGAACGTGATACTTCATTAAACACTCGAAAAAATAACAAAATCGTGACGATATTTTTAAATTATATGATTTCTTTGTTTTTTATATGGGAAATGTCTTGAACAATTGGATTTTCCCTTTAAATGGTCGTACTTTTCTTACTTCGTTGAATGTTACGTGCTTGAATTTTAAAACGCTTTAAAAACAAAAACTAGTGTTTTCACATCCATCATAAAACTTTTGTAAATGATCGGCTAAGCGGCTAACTTGGACGAAATGAGCTAAATGACTTGGTCATTTATTGCATTTATTAAACGTGCCTACTTTAATAACGATCATAATATCATCACGGCAGATTATGTTACACGCTATTAAGGTAAAATTACATATTTATATCCAACGTTTGCTGTCCGTTATAGGCTCGAGAAATTAATTTCATTTTTATTGATTTAGAATTTTAAGTTTCTCAATTGTTTTATTATTAAAATATCAAAATAGAAAAAAAAGGAATTAGGTATAATTACCATTTAAACGGAAATCATATCATTATTACCTCGAAAAATTATTATAATAAATTGCTTCTAAAATAAAATATAATTTCATTCTTGAAATTTGCTAATAATTTAATTCATAATATATAAATGCTAATTAATCTCAATTTAAAAAAAACATTATTCTATTCAACGTTTCAATGTAATTTATATATACATTTTTCAGTAGTCGACCGTTTTTGTAGCAACACTCCTTACATTTTACAATACAACAATTGTAATGATAAGATCAAATTATATACTTAAACTTTGTTAATTTTAGATTAAGAAATCAAAATGTCAGATGACATTTTTAGCCATATATCAAGTATATAATAAAATAAACAGACCATTATTCAGTTACAAATTTATTAGTTAAAAGTTAAATTATAAACTCGATTTTAAATTAACTCCAAAATGTATAAATAAAACATTGTTTAAATTAATTTTAATGAATCCAAAAACTCAACGCGAGTAAATAAGAGTAAATTAAATATTTCTATATTGCGTATTCTTGTTGATTAATAATAATCAATATTCGTTAAAATACTTTTTTTTTGTTTTCATCCAGTTTCAATTCTTCGTATATCTTTACAATAAGAATTGTATATATATTATACGTGTAAAAGGAATTTTGCCTTTCACCGTAATATTTAATATAGTATAAATATAAATTTAGTGTCAGAAAGTCGATATAGTGAATGACTCGAAATTTTAAATCAAGCAAATATTTGGAAACAATTGTACATTTATTTTAAAATTATATAAAATGACTCGATGTAAAAATACCTGTTCTTAAATATTTATATTATATATTTTAATTATCCAATGAGAGTAGAAGAATATAGATTAAAATTTATAGATTTTTATAATTTTTATACGTTCAATAATTTTTATTGATAATATTAAAATATTTTTCATTTCAATTGATATGAGAAAAAAATGTAACGTACATAATAAAATGTTATAATCTTAAAAGTTTTTAATCAAAATCAGTTTGGCTACGCTTAATTTACATATATCCGCATATATTATCAGTATTAATTAATCTACCTGTATGTGTATTATAATTATTTAGAATACACGGCTAAAACATCAATTTACAATTTGGAATAATCGTGTATACATGTTTTATCAACTTCAACTTCTGATTCAATATAATACATTTATTGATGTAGGTTGAAGGATACTAAGGTAAGTTTTCTAATCAAATATTTCAAACAAATGTAAACAATATGTAAACAAAAGTAAAATTCCTGATAATATTAAAATAAAATTATTTATAATATTATTTTCGTAGTCGAAATGTGTTTTATTAAAACATTAATAGTGTCATAATTTAAAATTATCATCAATCAATTTATTTGTTGATTTAAATACCTTCCACTATAATAAATTATTACAAATATTTGACAGGAATCTGAGATGAAGACTTCTATATAATTATGTGTAGTAAAATAAGAATAAAACTGGAAATTATTAAAGTAAATTCCCGATCAAAATTTGATATATTTTTAATATAGGTATGTATAATGTAGATTATAACAGATTTAAGTATCATTATATTTTATATTGTATTTAAGTAATATTGCGTTTGTGATTTTGATTTTACAACGGTATAGGAATTTAAACCTCATATTTTATTAAATTTTTGAGGCATTTTAATATTATAATAATTTAATCTTGAAACAACTCTTCTAATTGAATAAATTATTCAGATAGAAGTATTAATATTCATATAAATAAATTTATATTCAATTTCTGTAATATAAATTTATAAATTTATAGATTTATTCTTAGTTAAAAACAATTAATTTTAACATAATATTGCAATGTGACGTAACGTAAGTAAAACGAATTTTTATCATAGATAACACTATTATTTTTATTTTTATTTTAGCAATAGTATTGTGCAACACGCACTAACACATACAAAACATTAAAATCACATTACATAATATTGGGCTTATTTGATTATAAAATGTCATCTAAGTAATGCTTTTTTGGGGAAAACATATTATATATACCTAGGTATATTTGTTCCTGATTAGTTTCAATCATGTCCATTAAACCCAAGGGGTTTGAAGAAACAATATTTCAAAATAATATATATATAACCTCAATATAATTTATTGCGCCAGATTATTTTTCGGTATTGAATTTTCCAGTGTGCTTGTTTGCTGAAATACTTGAATATGAAATAAATATTTTCTGAAAAATAAGGTATAATATATACACCTCATCATAATATACAATATAAATATATTTGCATAACTATTTGATAAAATACATATTATAGAAAAATAATAATATACGAGTAATACAGCTAGCTTCGAGTAATTAAAGTTGTCTTATTACAATTATTAATATTATTATACACACAACGTTTCAGTGAATGTATAAATACATGAAAACTTTTTAAAATTAACAACAGACAATAATATTAGTGTTTAATGATTACAACAGTATAAATAATATCGTAATCGATTTTGTTATTTCACAGTTCTATAATTTTTAGTCTTTGGAAATTTTGTAATAATTTCATAATATTTTTAAATATTTTTATTTAATTTTAGTTGGTTTTAATGTAAAGTAAGAATAACATTTAACGTAAATAATATAATATTAATGAATTAATAATTCATTTATACAACGTTTTCATATTTAATAAATATTTTAACGAGAACTAAAACCTGAGGTTAATCGTTTAAAAATAAATGGTATACGATTATTAATGAATGACCAAATTTTTTTTTTTATTATTATTATTTTACTTATATAAAATGTATATGTCATTTATTTATAACTTATCGCTATCAAAATTTACATTTTTTTTTTTTTTTTATAGATTAAAACATTTTATGTGAATGTGCTTAAAAATATATTACCTAGGTGAAAGTTAAAAATTTTTATCTACGTATTTTCATTACCACATTTGTTAGTGTGTAACATGACGTATTTACGTATTTAGATGTGTAATATCATAACAAATTACAACTGTACTCGTTTATATTGAACAATTTACAATCGATAACAACAAGTAGTGAGTATATAATAGTAGAGTTAAGAAAAAAAGACATCGATTACAAGAATAAACTAGAGGAGAAAAAACAATATGTGTATTCGTGTGACGGCTTTCTTTTTTTCTAAAAAATTCTGGCACAGGCGTAATTAAAAACATCGAAAAAGTAGGATACCTATTGTCATCCAGGCATAAAGATATAAAATTTAATTTTAAAAATAATATATTATATGAGCCATCATTTTATTTTAAGGTTATATTTTTCAATTGTGCTATATTGTTAAAGTTGTGAAAAATTAAAACAAAAATTTCATCAAAATATAATAATAATAATAATAATAATATATAGGTATAATATTATACAAAATTTGTACGAAATAAATTTTTAAACAAAAAATCGATATCGCAATAACATTCAAAGTGTGTTTATTGTTTCGGTATAGTTCACGGCGCGAAAACTATAAATCTTTCAAAGTAAACAAAAGTTAACCGCTTTAATATTTCGTTAAATATTATCATTATACTTACGTGTAAGTTTGGTTCGCGCGGGCGAATATTTTGAAGATAACGATTATTACATGATAATATACGTTCTTCTACCCAAGTCATAATTTTTGTCGTATATACGCGATGATTTTGTATTGGTAAAGACACGTTGGCGAGAAAATAGAACGTATAACTCTCCGGCAGGTTGATACAAATAATTTCAAGAACTCTATAATATTATTATACACTTGAACCAGAATACAAGTACGAAATAAAAATAATATTCAACTAACTCTAGAGAGTATTTTTCGCGAAAACCCCCATACAGAAAACGTGATATCGTCGCCACGCATAATATTTAGGTACCCTTTGGTAGCTGGTGGCCATTTCCTAACCATTAATGACATTTAAAATACAATTTTCTTCGGAATAAATTGCTTTCGTGCCTAGATGTCACGAAATCAACCGTATTATTATAATGATGTTATTACCAAAAACGTATTTAACGAATAAAAATATTTTTTATAGCCAATCGTTTTCTTGTCAAAATGATATGTAGTTCTCGTATTTCGTATTTAACGGTGAATAATATTTTTAGCATAATATTTGGATTTCAATAAAATACGTTCTCGTGCGGTATAACAATTGAATTTATTTCGGGTCGTTCTATTTGTAAATATTAATTATATCGTATTGTAATTATTTTTTAATTAAGAAAAATAATAATAATAACGTTTAAATCGTTATTCGAATATACTTAAATGAACGGTTCACACATTGACCAAACAGACGTTTTAAATATTTGCTAAAATTATTTTGATTGTTTTTTCGTACAAATTATATATTTATATTTTTTTATACTACGCAACAAGATTTGTTTGTACAAGCTTTACATAATATAATAAGAAAAATTAAATATCTACACGCGTTTTAACATCGCACCAAAACAGGAGAAAATCTTTAAAATGAATTCAGAATCGGTTTACTACATTTATATAATATATAAAACAAAGTTCAGAGAGAAAAGAACAATAGAGTTAAATAAAGTACGAATAAAGTAAAAAAGACAAAATTGAAAATGTAAACTGAAAACATTATTAGAAAAATAAACTATTTTAATTAAAACAATAATTATAATTAATTCGAATGTTGTATAATGTATATAAGTAAAATAAATACATGCAACTTTTAATCAGCAATAATACATTTTTTTTTTTTTATAGGTATACAAATTAATAAAAAGTGAGATGATTTAATTAGGTATTATTAAATAATTAAAATTATACCATTATAATTAAGGTAAAAAAGAAAGAATAAACAATAGGCATAAATGTTCTAAATTTTTATTTTGAAAAATTTTCCCTTGTTATGATTAAAATATATTATCTATCTCATATTACTTCTATTATTTAAAAATAACTTATAACTTTGGTTTATATGGCATTTATTATAAATGAAAAAAAAATATTTATATTTATAAAAATTAAGTATAATATAAACAAAATTATATTTAAAAAAAAAAATAAATGTCTATAATACAGACTTTCAACTTGTGTATAAACTATAAATGTACTTAAATTTAAATTGATTCGCTTTTGAATAGAAAAGTCAACAACTTTTGTATAATAAATATATCACCATAAGTCTAAAAAAGAAATCAATACAATTTAGTATTGTTCAAATTTTTATATTTTCATTGAATTTCACAATGGAAAACATATATTTACATAGAATATAAAAAAAATATATCATTTAATTTAAGTCAAGTATAATATTTATAAATTTTATATTACCAATATTGGAATAATATTTATTCCATTAAAGGTTTTAATACTATTATAATATAAGGTATAATAAAAATATTTTTATTTCTGTAAATTTGTTTATAGTAAGTTATTTTGATAAACAAAAGTTTGTTTACTGCGAATGTTTCATTATTAAATGTTTTTTTTTTTTTTATGTTATTTATAATTTTTTGTTTTCTTACTACGTATAACTACGCGTAGGTATGTATTTTATGTAAACAGCTCGCAGAAAGAAACACGATCCTGTTTAATTCAACGCAAAACTTATACTTGTAATTATTGTTAACATTGAAAATAATTCAATTAAACCACCGTCTTGCTGAAAACCTCAACATCCATACAACTAAGGTGCTCAAATTTCATAAGAATACAGAACTTTATAAAAAAAATTTAAAAATTTAAAAATAAAAATGTTTCCAAAATTATTTATTATATATGTATAATGTAGTGTGTAATACTTTTACAGCCAACGGCCCCAGTCTTCGAGGCATTTAATAAATAGAAAAAAAAAACAATTCAATTAAAAATGATCGATAAAATATGTATAAATAAATAAATAAATCGTAAGTGCGTGTTTGCAAAATCTTAATGTTTACTATATTTTATTTAAAATTTAAAATACAATATCAATATATTAATGTATTTTATATACAAAATAATACTCGTTTCACGCACATTACACGAAACGGTGCGTTTCAGTTCAGTTGTTCTCCGAGATAGAGGTTAAAAATATTTCTTAAAGTTTTTGTAGGCATAATATAATACGTAAGTAATATTTAATATACAGAATCGAATAAGTGAGATGCTGATGCTGTAAAAAAAATGAAAAAAATAATCTCAGGAAAATTAATATTCGTATTGTTCATCGTCGTTCGTGACAGCCAATACGAATATACCTACAACTGATGATTTATCTTTCGGTTTACCGAAGACCTAACCTAACCTGAGGATGTTTTTATTTTACAGGTATAACCTAAACGTTTACCCAAACGCGTTTACCGTATATAGTATCATAATAGTCTGTTAAAAATGAGGATAAATATGTCAACGATAAAACAAGGCCGATCAAATAAATATCGATATTATTGTAATTATTTATAATAATAATTATTGTTATAATATTATGAAACAATATTATAATATGTCAATTTGCGCAAACAAGGGTAGTCCGGAATTCTTCACACAACTATCGTGTGCACGGATTTCCAAAGCCCGCAGTCGACCGTCCGACGATCGGACGAAGTCTGGTCGAGGAAACTTAGGAACAAGAGACCAAGAGGCTGCAATAGAGAATTTCGAAGAGAACAGAATAGCCATATTTAAAAATATTCGAATATCGTTGCTGCGATACTTTCCGTCCTGTTTTGTTTTCAATCCTTAGCGATTTAAATATTTTAATCCCGATAATAATATTATTACGTTAAATACGCGTATATGGCATTAATAGACGTATTTACGCGTCGTTATAATACAAAAATAGTAACGTTCGCTCTCGGAGTGCGTTTAATAATCTATTTTAATTAAACAAACCACGAGTATATACCGACAAATTTGAACATTTATTCACATTTCGAAAATTATATTTAATGCTGGAAACACATTAAAATTTAACGTGAAGTACGACTTACCGGGTATGATGCCGAATTGCGGAATACCGAACGTGAATCGTCAGAAGAGTAATTTTAAATCCCCGTCGCGTCGTTGAACCGCACGTAAAATGTCGGTTTTCGTCAATTTTTTTTTTTTTTTTGGACGTTTTAAATATTATAAATAGTACAGGGAACGTAATACTATCTAATATTATTCTAAAATGTCTTATAAATTATGAATCGTTATAAATTATTTCTATTGCGTCTGTCTTCGCGTATACAGAGAGATTTGATTTTGTCGAAATAAAATGTAATATAACAATAAAACTCGAACATATTTTAAGTAATTCAACGAATATAATTTTGAAAACATTTTATTTTTTGTTTCGTTATATTATCGTATATCCGTCGAAATTTCCACGATACGGTCCGATTTCGAACCCGTTATTATCGTACACGTTTCACCGACAATTTATTTCACTTATGATGACCGGTCAGGACGTATTTTTAATGGTTTGTAAAGGATACGATCGTGTGTGTCTGAATCTAACGCGTTAATATAAAACCAATAACGTTTTTATTGACTTTTTTATTTTATTTTTATGTACAATAACCGTATCGTGATGTACGATATAATTATTTTGCGTGTTTCTGTTTTTTTTTTTTTTTTTTTTTTTTTTTGTTATGCCCCATTCGTATTTCGTATCGGCTATTTTTCGGCGGTGATTTACATAATAAACAACGATCAATCGGACGTTTCCGCAAAACAGAAGTAGAGGACCCGTTTAAAATTACAAAACGAAACGATATATCGCGTTTTCAACCGCGACTACGGTCTATACCGTTTCTCGATACGAAAAATAAAAATAATAAAATGATTTTTTCGTCCTATATTATAATTTTTTTTTTTTTTTTTAAAACTTTATATATGTTATTATATGATATGTCTAACCGACAGTTTATACGATCGTTTGAAAACTTTTTAGCGACTACATAATATTAGACGCGTTATTATTTAGTCGGGTCGGTCATCGGAATACGAAACTTTGGCGACGCGCGCGTGTTTGACCAATATATAACGTATAATATACGAGATTGGACGTAAAAAGGTAAATACCACATTTCCAAAGAGAGAATTTCTTGGAGAATAAAATAAAATAAAAATGCATCCGGAACGGAAAAACTTCGACTCGATCGCCCCCCGAAGCGTTATTAATATATTGTGCGATAATATCGTGGTAAATAGTTGACGCGGCGGCAAAAATGACGCGCTCGAACGACCGCGAGAAACGAGTCGGTCGGCCGACGCGAAAACGAAAAATAATAAAAAAAAAAAAAAAAGTATATCCGATGCTTTTAGACTCGACACGACACGAATTCGTTCTTCGTCACGACGTTATGATTTCGATATGAAATATTACGCGTACGTTCGTCGTTCTGTCGTTACTCGGTCGCAAAACGTTCGTCGTGTTCGTTCAAATCTCCCGCGGGAATTATGAAGAAAAAAAAAAAAAATAAAATAAAATAAAATAAACGGGCGTATAGAGGTAAGTGAAGAAGAAGAAAAAAGTTTCGTATTTTTTTGCGACGTTGAGTTACTCGACGAGAAATTAAAAAGATGGATGGCGGAAATATACGAATATATATATAAAAAAAAAACAATAATATTCGTCCGATATTTTGAATTGAATATTTCGAAGAGAGAGGAAATGCGATTTTGTGCGGCTTATACGAGTATACGCGATGAAAAAACAAAATAAAAATAAAAATAAAAATAAAAATAAAAAACTATAATTCGGGACGGAAAATAAAAATATTTTAACGTCGAAATATTTATATTTATATACGAGAGTGGAGGAGAGCAATATATAATACGACATCGTATATTATACACACACTATATATTATATTATAATACTTTTATTAGTATACACCGCTGGTAGTCCGTACACGGACGAATATGCAAATGCGTTTTGGAAATTTAATATAATATTATATATTTTACGAAATTGTAAAAAAAAAAAAAAAAAACGAATAATCTCGAAACGTAGAGAGATACGATAACGTATTTTGATTTTTTTTTTTTTTGTAAATTTTTGCGTTTCGTCTCCAAACAATAATATTATTTTTAATCGATCCCGTCCTATCATTTTCGTTTGTCAACGACGAACAACGGTGTGACAAGTTTCGTTAATTATGAATTTATTAAAACGGACATTGCACCGAGTACGCACTCAAACGTCATCATATTATTATTGGTATTCTTTTTGACGTGGGGGGATTCATCGATGGTATCGGAAAATCGTATACGTTTTTGTACGTTTCATTTTCGCACGCGACCTGCAACGTAATAATCGGTTTAATTTTATAATTATTATATTATACGAAATTCGTCAAATTTAAATAATTATGACGTGTCGACCGTCCTTCGTCGCATATATTATAAAATATAATACATTTTGGACGTCCGCGGTCGCCTCTCGTATTATATACCGATTTCATTATCGTTGAATTAATATTATCACGACGTAGGTCATTTTGGTCATACGCATATAGATGATACCGACCAGTTTTCATTCAGTTGATATCGCCTTTCCATCCGTCTGTATTGTTATTATTCATTTATTCCGTTGTCCGATTATAGATAAGCAAATTAGTGCGATAGGGTTAACAATCTTGAATTTAAAAAAAAAATTATATCTAATTTATTCGTATAAAAATAAAAATAAAATTTCATTTTCTTTTAGAGATCTTAAAAAAAAAAAACGTTTTCCCCGAATATACCGCGTACAGTAATATTTATTAATACTTAGCGTATATACGTGCGTGTTATCAATTCGGCGTTTTCCCTTTTGTACGATTCGTCGTTTTTCTTCGCATTATGATTTTTATTGGAAAACTTTTGAAATTCCAATCAATACAATATTTATATATTACCACAACTTTCGAAACAGCTTTATAATGATATTCTTACTATGGATTAAGAATAAAATGAGCGAGTATAAATATTATATATAAAAAAAAAAAAAAAAATATTGTCGCTCGATAATAAATATAAATTTTTGAAATTTGAATAATACAACGCGCTGTATTCACTAAAACTTTTAAATTGTATCCACTCGTACACAATGAACCTGCAAGATGATTTATAATAATTTTAACCGCGAATCGATGGAAATATATTTTATTATAAACACAATAACGTCGATGACACTTTTATCGCTGGAACAGAGTTCAATATTGTTGTCGAGCCGTTGATATTATTATTATTCTTATTATTTTTATTATTATTATTATTATTATTATTATTATTATTATTATTATTATT
>JAIUCT010000008.1:14316042-14376671 GCA_021307375.1 Tetraneura akinire | reverse complement strand
ATTATTATTATTATTATTATTATTATTATTATTATTATTATTATTATGTCGTCATTAAACACAATAATACCAGTTTGGTTCTGGTTTCGTTGTGCAGTAGTTAAAATATTTCCGGTAGGTATAATGTAACAAAAATGAAAAACATAACAATATGATAATTTTTAAAAAAACAAAAAAAAACGTATTATCCCTAAATTATTTTGGAAAACAAAGTTATCATATAAACATGTCAAATAATAATAACGTCCCGAGGCAACTGAATATGGTATAATAGTAAATTTTTCAAAAAACAAAAAATATAGGTAGGTATATAAAATATATTTTATAAAATTATATACTTGTTATATTATATAATTGATTAAAATTTAAATACCACGGGCGAAATTTTACGCATTTTAGTCGAATAATAGTATAGTAGTTAGCTGTAAAATAGTGAAAACAACTGCTTGTACGTGTATTATAATTCAAAAAAATACGATTCAAATAGTGTTCGTTTGATTCAACGATCCGAAACTAGATCCAAAACTGCGTATTATAGGCAAAACTAACTGCCGAATTGTTAAAAAATTTACGAAAATTTTAGAGTTTTAAATTTTATTTTAATTATGTAATTAATTTCCAATAAAGAATTTCGTCTAATTTTAAATTTAACCTGTAAATTTACTAAAAATTAAATGTATTATTAAATAAAAGACGTTTAAATTTATTTAGACGGTAGTATAAAAAAAAAAAAAAAAGAGGAGAGAAATCTCGTTGACGTTTATATTATAATACGTCGAAGGATATAATTTTAGTTTAATTTCCAACGGATCGTACTTAAAAATCAGAAAAAAAAAACAAAACCATTCACTCGAACTACTCGCCGATGTCGTTTAAGTGATTTCTCGTGCCGTACACATCACGTAAAATGAAATCATATTTTGAAATATCTTTGGAACACGTGTGCGGTTTTACTCGAAAGTTTTTTCAGTTTTTTTTTTTATTTTTCGTCGATAAAATTTATAATAAAACACGCGTGTTACACTGCACACGCGTTACGTATGCAAGTACTCGTACGTAGGCGTATCGAACTCACAGAATGAAATACGACTATCGGTTTTGTAATAAAAATAGACGAAAAAAAACGAGACGTATCTTAAACGAAACGAAAAATATTTTATAAACCTGAGGCGTAATACGCGTTGAAATATTTTTAAAAATCTTCACCGTCGTTTTGGCTGCAAGAAAAATCACAAAATTGTACGAAACTGCGAGAATCGCATTAGTATACATATAAAAGTTTTCCGACTTCTACCTTTTTTTTTTTTTTTTTTTTTTTGAAATAACATAACCGTTAATTCGTTTGTATATTATAATAAAAACGAAAATCGTGTCTGATATATTACGCTTTTTTATAATATTTTATACGACTAAAATGGTTAAAAAAATCAATTTTTAAACGAATTTTATACTCTTGTACGGAAATAGATTTCGTATCGTAGTTTAATCGACGTATTTTTTAATATTTTTCATTTTTTCTCATTTTTTTTATAAGTCGAAAAGAAGAAAAAAAAATTACCAACAAAAGAGACGGAAACTTATAACCGTAATAATAATAATATAATAAACTATGTTTTGATCTGCAAACAAAAGTCTATATACGGTCTAATAACGTCTGGACGCACACACATAAACTTTTATACTCGTATCGTACAATAATGTGATAATCAACGTCAATAATAAACTATGAAATTTTATAAAACCTAATATGATATTCGAAAATTTATTCAAAATACATTTTTTCAAAACGAATATCATTCGTTTTTCTATATATAATTATTACGTATTTATAATTACAAATTGTAATACTACAATAATTGTTTAGTTACATACCTCTTCAACACATTTTTGTATTTTAACAACAGGATTGAATAACGGGAACAGCTTCTTTTTTTCGGATGTCATAATTACTTATGTACTAATATTACTTACACAGAATGAATAAAATAATTATCTAGTCTGTGGTACTAATTAATTACTATTTACTATTATACTATTTAATGAAATAATAAAACATTAAAAGTTAAAAACATAAATCACGCAATCACCACATCATTTCGGCAGTCGCCGGTCGGCACGATAAGTGATAACATTAGTTATCAAAAATAATAAATGATAAATTGATAAATGATTAAATGTGGTCAATATTATTCTGTGATAAGACAAACAATAAATATTATGCGGCTGACTGCAGCTGGCGCTATTCTTTACCTCTGTAAGATCGATCATCGATGTTTAGGTTAGGTTAGGAACAATCGACCGCTTTGATAAAAAAAAAAAAAAATAGATTAGAAAAAAAAAAAGTTGATAAGAATAGATTACGAGATTAGTGCACGACCTCATGGAGTAATATTATTACTCTTTGACCGACACATAGCAAAGTTTATTTACTAGACCTAACAGCCAATGGGGGGGGGCATGGCCCACTGCCCTCCCCATGGCTACGCCACTGATTACAATAATTAATAATAATAAAACGTGTAAACATAAAAATATTAATTAATAATTATATTATTATTATAGTGTCGGAAGGTGAATTTCTGTAAGTAATAACCCGAGTCGTAATGCAACATTTAACGTTTCAATTAAAGGGTTCGTGTTAAACGTTAATTATTAACGATTGTATATTATTATTATAACATCACACGGGTCGAATACGAATTCATTTTTCACCGAACGTAATAAAATTATCAAACGTAAATTTCTACGTGTTTCGACGGATTTTTATTTTTTATTTTACCATACGTTATAATATTTAATTATTATTTTTGTACACGATTTTTTCTATTCGTACACGATATTTTAATAAATAACAATTTATTGTACAACCGACTGAAATTATCGTGTTTTTTCTTCTTTTTTCCAAATAACTGACAACGTACATGATATTGACTATGGTGAAGTACGATATTTTTTGTCGGGTTTTTTTTCTCGGACCGAACGACTCGTTTTACCGTGTCGTCGTATCCGAATGCGACCCGGTTCGGTCCGGAAAAGAAAAATAATATCTCGTATGCGTCGCACTATACTCGTATAAGTATTTTATCGTTTTTCTGGTGTAGAATTAGTGTTTATTTGTTTGGTTTGGTTTTTTTTTCTTTTTTTTTTGCTTCCGTCGCATAAAATAATACACCGAGAAATCACTACTTATACGCCGCAGGATTCGTGTCCTTTCTTCGTGTCCTTTTTTTTTTTTTTCGTCCTTCCCAGCTGTTTCCCACCGTCGTCGTAGGAAGGACGATGACGCCCGTTTCCACAAAAATCTCAAACTACATTTGCGTTATAGCGCGAAAATACGCAAAGCTCGGCGGCGCCGTCCGTAATGAATTTCCATTACTTATAATTGAAACAATAAAAACGCGGTCGGAAAAACGGCGGGATGCGGTCGGCGCACTCGACGGGCCGCGGAGACTGGCGCCACCGCGTTTCGTCCTTTGCCCCGCAGACTGGCGTGCGGCCAACGGCGGCGGCCGGCCGACGGCTAAAGGTCCTCCGCGGACTTGAAGAGCACATTTATCCTGCGAGTGCGATTTACCCATAGCCCATAGTCCGCGACCCTTGACAACACGCCGTCGAGCGAATGACTTTTCACTGTCGTCCAAGAGAGTGTTCACGCCGCGGTATAACCGCGGTTGCGGTCGTATTATTATTATTATAATATATTACAGCGGTCGCGTTATAGGACGTCACGGACCGAACTATCCCCTTACCTATCGTATTTCATCTGGCGTACGCGAATAATATGAGTGTAACAAATCAAATTTTAAATCTATCGTCTATTACATACGCCGCCTTGGAATAACGAACGATAGGTACGCATAATATTATTTACATAAAACCGTTACTTTTCGTGGAAAATAATTTAATAATTATTTTTTCCACCCGTGATATTATTTATTTATTTGTTACCTTGTATTCCGTCTCGTTTAATTATGATTTATGTTGGACGTCATATTTTTTTCTCTTTCCAAGCGCCATCCATTTATTTTATCGGACATGCGAATCGTCGTGTATAGCGAAGGTACACCTATCCCTCCAACCAGGTATATAAAAATATCTCGTATACCGCGGTATCGGTAAGAGTAGGTTGTTATTATTATTTTATTTTTTTAATCATAATATAATGTGTTGTCGAAATATTATAATTTAATTTAACGTTATTCGGCATTATTTTTGCGTTTCGACGGACGGGCGACTTTGAGCCATCGTTTAAAACGCACCCTCGGCCGTTTAATTATTATTATTATTATTATTATAACCGTTATTGTGGACAATGACCAAATTTTCAACGAACTGGGGCGCGTGTTCTCGCTCATTAGTATGGGAAATCATCGTTTATACCGTTTAATGGCGTTAAAACGTGCTCATAACACCACCGCGAATTCTGGCCCGGCGACCTGTTTGATCTTTTAGCTGAATTCCCGACAATATGCCGAATTCTGTGATTGGTAACTTTTTTTTTCTCATCTCAAAATCATCATTTTGATAACGCGTTTTGTTGATATTTCAATTTAACACATAATCATTGTATGCAACGTCAATACGAAAGTTGAATTTTAAATTTTCAAATCACGTCGTGCACTCAAATTGACACGTTGACAAATGTCATATTATCATCATCATCATCATCATCATCATCATCATCATCATCATCATCATAATTATTATTATTATATATGTATTTCTACGAGCCGAGAAACGAAGTAGGTAACGAAAACGGGAAGTAAAAAATAAAAAAAAACATTTTAATTACACGTGGATTATACCGTATACCGTATGTACGATAACGATGTATACGATTTATTAAATATTATTTTGTATAGAAAAAATTATAAATACTTACATTTTTTATTTTATTTTTTATATAATAAAGGGCCGTTTAATTTTTTTGTTTTTGTTTTTCACGAAACTAAAATAGTAATCCACGCGTTCATAATATCATATAATGTGTATTTTTTTTTTTTTAATTAAATTATTATCGCATTCATTTAAAACAATTTTTAATTAATAAATTAAATAACTAATTCAAATTTTAACTTTTAATTTAATTTCAACTCCGTTCCTCGTATATTATATAGCTATATAATATATTATTTTATTCGTACGACCGTCAAAAATAGCGGATTATATATTTGTACATTTATCTAAATTAATTTTTATTACGTATTTTGATTTTGGTTCTAACGATGAGGTTACGAAATTTCTGCAAACAGCAACGACATAATAATTGTCCGATTGACGAAAATTTTAATCATTTGTCACCTAGGTTTATTGATTTATATACCAATATATGGGTATATAAATACGTGATTTTTTTTTTTAATTTTTATTATTATTTATTTATTTATACTTTTTTCCTTCTTCTTTTTCCCTTTTTTCTTTTATCTTCGCGATGCAGCATATGGAAATAAAAAAAAACTCGGAATTTGAATAAAAAGTCGAAAATATAAAATATAACATTTCAACGACTGACACGTGTTATAATACGGGTATAGTGTACGTACATTATCATGCCGAGGGGGTACATCATTAAATTTATTTCTACAGAGATCCTTATAAATTATATATAAATATATTATATACGTGTATATTGTAGATTTGGGTCGGATTTCTTTTTAAATTACATCTGAAATTTCGTGGTTAAAATACTTCACGGAATGATTAATGAGAATACCCGGTGTATACGTCAAAGTTTATGCGATATACCTACACATTAGTGCATATAAAAACCGCATTATAAACGCTATACATATAATACACAACAATTATTATTATTATTATTTTGACTCGATTGTCTACGGAATAAAACAATAAACGACGTACCAACAGCACACGTTATTATACGGTTTTCTGTATTTGATTTTTGAAGTTTTAAGAACCGATCCCCCGACGTTTATACTTTCATTTTTTTCATTTTTTCGTTTAACTGTTCAAGTTATAATTATTATACAAATCTCTGGTCCGCATAGTTCACCTACGGCAACATAATGGGTCGGCCTTTGTTTTGTGTAATAATATCACGAATTATATTTATCATATACGCTTTTATTATACGCATTATATAACACGTTTTCACACAAAAATGTTCATAAAATATTATGATCGTTGTACGTACAAAAAACTAAATAATAACGTCGCGTGTTCTCTATACACGTGTTTTGTATGAATGAGTGTGTGTGAATTTTTCAAACGCGTTTCTTAATTATTATTAAATCAAATTATCCCCTTAGAAATCTGTTAAATTAGTCGACGTCTCGTTAATTACATTTTGGAATATTTTATCAAATTTATTTCGCAGCTAATGTACGCGAAAATTATTTTAAACTATACGAATTTCAAAAATCTATAAATACCTATACGCTTCTTTCGACCCCCGTACTTAGCCTTTTTTTAATTATTTCTATAATAAATTAATATTTCATTCTTCGGAGAGAAAAATGATATTTTCGGATACACGAAGACTTTATATTATATAGAGGTATACACGCATCTGTATTCAAGTTTCAAACACGAGTTTCAGTAAAAGGAAATGCACATTAAATGCGAACATTTTTCTCCTACTTGATATTTATTAAATTTAAAGCTAAAAAGGAGCTAGTGAGTCATAAACTAGGTTTATTCCTTTTCTCCTCCGTTTTATATATTATATTTTATACGTATTTCGATGATAAAAATGATATCACCCATTATACTTCAAATGTGTTGATTCTAATAGATTGCGTCACTCTCCCGGGTGAAATTTTGACAACTTACTATGTATTATTATATTATCGTGTTTTATACGTTCTATTATGATACAGAGTTAATAAACATAATTTATTATATAATATTATCTTACATTATTTGTTTATTATTATTATTATTATTGAATTTCCATTACGAACTTGGAACGTTTAGATGAAAATCAATTATTACAAATGGGAAAAATGATGAAAATATTCATTTCTCATCACACAAGGTCGGTTCGATTTCAATAATAATAATTATAATAATAAGAATAATAATAATAATAATAATAATAATAATAATAATAATAATAATAATAATAATAATAATAATAATAATAATAATAATAATACCATGTTTATAAATTTATGTGTTGACACGGTTTAAAAAAAAAAAAAAAAAGAAAAAAAGTCGTTCGCCTTAATGTTACCGTAAACATCCAAGTTGATGTGGCGTTATCAGTCAAACGTCTATACGTTGTTTGGTATCAAATTAGCCGCAATAAATCTAAAAGTTTTTTCCCGTATCTACCTATACTTACCTATATAAAAATATATTATTTTTCATTTTATTATACGAATCGGATAGTTTGATATTTTTACGATTTTTCTCTCGTGCATATAATAATATTCTACACGTATACAACTTCGTGTAATAATAAATAATTTTTAAAAATTTCCCGTATCTAATCTCGTAGGTATAAATATACAAAATATTTTTACAGCTAAATATTTACGTAGGTACGTAATATAAAAAAATAATATTATATTACGTATAATATTATATTATAGTCTAACGAAAATTTTACTAACTATTTATGACGTCCATGAACTTATAGCTATAGTTGGCACCTCGACTTACTCCTATATCTATATTATATTAATTTAAACTTTATGTGTAATATCATAATTTTTTTTTATTGTTTTTTATCAAAATTTTCCTTAAAATACAAAAAAAAAAAACTTTTAATTGATATATAAATTTCATCGTTTGACGTACCTTATACCTGAATAATAATACGCGCGACTTTCATAAATTACGTACAAATATGTTCCAAATTAAAAATATTTAAATACCTAAACGAAAAAATATCATACCGATATAATTATTATTCTCGTCGAGTTTAATAATTATAATTTCAATTTTTATCATTATTTTAAATAATTGAGTACCTATATATATATTGTTTTCAATAAAGGCACAAAGTTAATATTATTGTTAATGATAAAAATAAAAAAAAATGATACGCCGTATCTATTTTTATCGTACAGTGTACCTATCTCGAATAATAATTATGAACGAGAAAATGAAACTTTATATTAATGTTTTCGAATATCGTAATTGCAAATTTTCAATAGACGGTCTGACCCTTCGTTTATTTATAGTAATATATTCCACTATTAACGTTTTATTGTCAATATATTTTTTTATATACAGAAAGATAATCATAGTTTTTCGGTGAATTTCAGAGAATTATTGATTTCGCATCAAACTTAGTTACCGTGTGACAATGCATTGATCAAGCTTTGTGTGTTCATGATTTGAAAACATAAATTTATCTTTTTTTTTTTTTTTTAAGTCCGTGCCTAGAATTCTAAAAAAAAAAAAAAATCCGAAGTATGATGTTTACCGTGACGTTTGTTTCGAACAATTCTGGATATAGAACGATAATGTATTCTAGCGGTTTGGCTTTTATCTTATTTTTCTCCACTTCAAAATACGATTTCATGTCTTAAGATGAACAAATTAAGGTGTGGTGTGTGTGTGTGTGTGTGAAATGTTGCGAAATTGAGAAAAAAGACAGCCATTTATTTCATCCATCAGAAAATGTACATTATAAAATATGCGATTCGCATATTATATGCCATGTCCGAAATAACATCGTGCACTATTTTTATCACAAAAGTTATCATCGTTACACCAATATCAAGGGCAACATAAAATTAAACAATAATAAAAAATAAATTGTACACTTTCGTCTTGAATTTAAATTATTTGCAATACGAGTATTTTTATGATATCTATGTGTATACTTAGAATAAAATAATACAATTTTTTTTCATAAATTTAAAAAATTGACATAATACATTACAACAATAAATTATTAATTAATTCTTTATATTTGTGAGAATGATAACAATTATTATTATATATATGTATATTTTTTTTTTTTTTTTACTGAACATTTACGATAACTTATATAAGTAAGTATTATGTTATATATTATTAATTTATTATAGTAATTATAACATTAAATGAGAAAAATATATTTTCGAACAGAAACACTTTATTTTTTTGCATAAAAATTTTCAATATCACATAAATAACAATTATCAGAATTCGTTATTACGAATTTATTTCAATATTTTACGATACATAGGTACATTATACGAGTATAATGTGGTAAATTTTTAGAACGTTAATATTTCTCTATACAATATAGAACTTTGAATATTCCCTAAAATTCTCGTTTTTCTTTATATAATGTTTGATAAAATTGACAATTACGCGTTTTAAAGTGTAAATATTTTACTGAATTATATTCACATACTACTTAACATGGTCTCAAAATATTAGAAAAATCCCAAGTCTCAATTTTTTTTTATTGGTGTTTAAAGTTAAAATTTGAGTAAAATCGATATTCAAAGTATTTATATGGATTCTTTTAATTGTATTTCAATATTTTACAATAATGTTAAACAAAATTGACAAAAAAATTTGATAATTTTATTAATACTTAAATATTTTTCTTAACTGAATTCCAATTAATTGTGAATATTACACTTACGTTATTTTTATTTTGTAGCTATTTAAAGTATAAAAACCATGGAAAGGGATACAGGTGTAAAGAGATTAGTGTTGAGTTTTGATTTAAATTTGAATTCAATGATAGATCATTACATTCGGAAAATGATTCAGAGTGAAATACTGTCTGATTTGGGCATGATGACTAATTTAGGAGTTTATGAGTATATTTATATTGAACTTAGAGATTGATAAATGTAAACATTTTAATTCTTAGATATTATATTATCTGATGAATTTAAAAATCGTATTTATGAACGTAATGATTTATCATTGCATTCAAATTTTAATCAAAATTCAACACTATATCCTCTTTACACCTGTATCCCCCTTCCCTTGCTTTTATTTCTCTACTGTATAGTTCTGATTTATTTTACGCTATTTTGATTTTTCGCACATTCCAGTGTATAAAACTAATTTATTGTTTTCATAAAATACATAATAATATTAAGTGTAATATGATTTACGTGTGTTAACAGAAGATAAATTGTACAACATATAAATAATAGTTTATTCTGCAAAAGTAATCTATTGAAGTTTTCTATGTTTTACCTTAAAACAATTTTCACTAAAACTACGTCTCTACCATTAACATATACATAAATTATTATGAGCTCAAACAATAAAAATCACTTTGATAAGAAATTTTATTTTCATCGCATATATAATGGGGTGGGGGGAAATGTTTCAAGAACATCAAAGACTATATAGAGTACGATTCTTTGAAATCTAATTTTACGACATAATATAAAATAGTGATTAATAAAACGATTATTTTATTATTCGTCCATAATATATATGTGTTTTGTTATTAAAAATTATTCAGAAATTTATTCAATATGAATGAAAAGAAAATTTTATTTGTACTGAAACGTACGGAAAAATAACGTCACTTATCGAAAACGACGTGTATTTTTATAATATTTACTTTTTCATATTTTTAACGGAATAAATCTTTTATGGAAATCTATTGTTTTTAAACATTGTTCCGGGTATTAAAACGTGAAATTATTTGATAATATATAGTGACGTTTAGGCTGCTAAAAATTTGAGTGACGTGTGGAATATTAAGACTTTTCGATATGTCGAATAAAACATTATTCAAAATGAATTTAAATTAAAAATCATTTTTTCGCATCTGATTTAATTTAAATTTGTTTTCGCATCGAAAAAATAACCGTATATATTATATTCAACGTTCGACCGTCGTTTATCCTCGAGGAAAAAATAAAAATCGTTTTACCTTTTTCGATTTTTCATCGCTCGTCTTATTTTATCTCTCTCTCGATAGGTGAAAAGTCACCAATCCAGATAACGTTTTCGGGTTCGGGTCATTTATTCAAAGTTTCGACTGTTCTTCTATTGTCCGAAAACCTTTATTTTCCATTCATTAGTAACAGTCAACGGTTGGTGCCAAAAGATTTTTTGAATATTTTAAATAAAAAACGAACGAACGAACCCTTTTCTTATTATTACGCGGGCAAAGATACGTAGGTATAAATTTATTTTAAATTTACCGTTCTCACAAAAAAAAAAAAAAAAAACAAATTACTATATATCGAAAAAAAAATAAAAATGAAAGCGAATATTTTAAATAAAATACACTTTATCGCGTGGAAGGGGGCATAAACATAAACAAAAAAATAAGGTAAGCCGTCCAAAGCGTGATGTATTTATATTATGTGACGTATACTCTCGTACAATAAAACAAACGTCGCTCATCATATAACGTTGTAATATTATTTAGAATTCAGGACGCATATTACGTTTTATTACCGGTGGGGCTAGATTTAAAGGTCCACCGTTCGGATTGTCGGTAACAAAATACAAATTATATTTTACAATATCGATAAAAAGATTCGTCCGTCGTAAACTTCGGAGTATTTGAGCATCTTGCTTGCTGCTAGTGCACGCCATGTAACGAGATAATATTATTATTATTATCATTATTATTATTATTTATAATTATTTATCATTATTTATCATTATTATTATCAATATTATTATTATTATTTTAGGTGTTTTATAAAAATATAAAAATGAAAATATATAATCGATAAACAAATATAATATAGAAAACAATTCGAAATAACGTATATTATTAAATATTTTATTCTACGATATGCATACACTTAAATATTTTATTTTATCACCGCTATTTCTTTTTACGTCAAACGTTTAAAAACAATATCGATGTAGTGTTATATATGTGTGTGTGTGTGTGTGTGTGTGTTTATTTTTTATTTGACGAAAACGTTTATTCTTAACGTTTTCCCGAAATATGCCGTTCGACCGTGACGTGAACGTTCTGCATCTCAACAGAAATTACCCGAATCGGTCCGTCAATTAATTTTCTTATACTCGTATATTATATAGCTGAACTTTGCGTTTTAATCGAACTCGAGGACCAAACCGAGACGAAATATATACGGTTTAAAACTTAAGAATACATAATATTAATTAATTTATCCTTTTACTGTATGAAAATTCGAAATTTCAAATACATTTTATGTAATACGATTTAAAACGCTCGAGGGTAGAAATATTTAAAAATGAATACCCGCGTGATAGTTACATGTTAGTATACATTACATAGGTATAATATAATGAGTGTATCGAATAAATAAAAATAATATTTGAGCTACGATTTAGTTCTTTCCAACGTATTATTGTCGTGAAATAATATAACGACAATAAAATTAAAAACGAAATAAAATTTTCCTATTTTATTCATATTTTCAATATATAGTGTGGTTCCCTAGACGTTTATTATTCAACGGGGCCAAGTCTCTAAAACGTTTGTTATGTATAAAATGTATTACCAATACAAGTATTACCATGAAATATGAGTCGTCGCAAACACGATATAACTTACAAAACTATTCGAGCACAAAATGGAAAATTTTCCACAACCGTCTATTAAATTGTACAAAATACGAATATACTCGTTTCAATTATAATCAACAAACCAATTGAAACGGTGCTTTAGGTGGTAGGCTTCACTATCTGTATCATTAAAGAATTACAAAATTGGTTACAGTATCTTTTAATAAAGTAAACCTATTAAAGTTTAAGATTCCTACTATTATTTCTTCTATAGGTTTTTTGGTTGGAGTAAAACTCGTTTTTAATCCCATTTGTAAAATATCTAATTCAATTTTTGTAAATGTTTCATCTGTGTGATTTTTTACTAGATCTTTATTCTCTCTATTCTTAGAATAGTTCTAAATTATTTTCAATTATTTGTTTTTCTTAATTTTCTTAATTATTTTATATCTTCCTTCATTTTGTTCTTTTCTAATATGAAATTATCAAATTTTTAAAATAATGGTATGGGTAATTTTCTTCGTTTACAATGGCTTGGCTTTGGTCCGTTGCGGTCGGCACTCGAATACGAGTCGAATGCAGGGTTCTGTGTCTCAACTTACACACTCTAATAAGTGAGGTATGACAGCAGAATATGCTCGGGCTGGGCGATGATCGTACGCTGGCGGCGGCGGTCGTCGGAGCTTTCGTCGTAGTCGTTCGTTGGTGATCTAGTTTTTGTTTCGTAATCTTGAGTCCGATAACCTGAAGATGTCGAATGGACAGCTGCTGTGACTGGAATGAATAATTTCTGTCGGTCGTTCGCCTTTTATGCTATTTTTGAATGTGACGAGCATTTTTGATTGGTCGTCCAATCGCAGCTCGTCATCATTGGTTGTGTTCGCGCAAGCGCGTCTACGATTGGAATATAATATTTCTACCGTACCTTTAATTAAACTTCTGTGATCCGTGTGGACGTTCCTTATGTTCGCGCATGCGCGTCTGTGTGTCTACAATCGGATTGTATCTTTCTACTGTACACCGCCTGTATTATTTGTTGGCTTTGAAAAGAGCTGTTTTGGTTAACGCTCCGTAACACATTTAATGTGGAACGCGCTGTAACGTTATGCGCTCTTGTTATATGGTTATAATCGAATTTATTATTTTAAAACGTCAACGAAAAGTTTTATCGACCTGTTATTCTTATTGTGGACGCGGTATATTATACCATCGGGACTTGCTTCAGCTAATTACATTTTAAAATTAATTATTCGTCACATTTCCCAAATGGAAATAATAATATTAAAACCGGAACATATGTACACGTACATAATGTATGTATAATGTATGTATATATTATTATCATTTGAACGCACGTAAAATAAATCTTGTGAATATTATTACTTCCTACTAAGTTTTTATTAGGAATGTAAACTTTTCGGATAAAAGTCCATAACTTAATAATAATATCAGTGTATTATGAAATAAATCAAACACAACGACACAACGCGTATTACGCACTGAACAACGTATTTCTGAAGAAAAATCGAATTACGACGTGTGCACATGTTGTATTTTGTATGATATTTTTAAATTACAAAGATTCCGTATATATATACATTATTAACTTCAATGTTCGCGCCAAATTGGCTTGTAATATAAATATTATCGAACACATCACGTATTAATTTAAACGGAATGTTCTTTGTTGTAAATAACGTGTTTTAAAATTTTACATGTTTTATGTACCCCTAATTATCCGAACTTTACTCTTAAGGGGAAGTCTGTGACCAACTCGAATAGCTATAGTAGAGCTATTTTCTCTGTATACAAATTATTAAAGAAATAAATTAAAAATACTTTTATTATCGTTTAAATATTGTAATTTATTAAAATCGATATTTTTCATTTAAATAAACGCAATTTAAAAAAAAAAGAACTTGTCGTTCGATGTTTTAATATTGTATATAATTTCCTCTTACAAGAATAATTGTTGGCATTTAAACGCACAATCGTCAGTTCCGGAAGGAAAAGCAAGGCCCATGCCCGGGGCGTCGATAAAGGCCTCGCATTCAAATGTTATTATAAATATACATAATTTGTATTTCTTTACGGTATAATTTTACAAATAATGTTATACCTACTACGTTCTTCGATTTGTAACGAATGAAATTGAATAATCACAATATCTCGTATTTATTAAAAATTTTGATTATTGATCGCAGCCCGCAATTTTTCATTTAAAATAAAATTGATAAATTGTCCGTTATACCCCGATAAATTCCAGTATAATAAATATCGTAATGATTTTTACTTAAATTTTTCTTAGTTTACATTCGGTTCATGATTTAA
Organism: Tetraneura akinire; assembly: GCA_021307375.1. Taxonomy (NCBI): domain Eukaryota; kingdom Metazoa; phylum Arthropoda; class Insecta; order Hemiptera; family Aphididae; genus Tetraneura; species Tetraneura akinire. Next base: position 14,361,944 of record JAIUCT010000008.1, on the reverse strand, counting down.
TTATTAGACGATTGTATTAATTTAAAGTTATCGCTATTCGTGTAATCGTGTGATAAGAATTTTTAAAAATAGCATGTAGGATAGAATGAGAATCACGTATACTCGTAGAACAGTTTACCTTAAAACCGGCACACTGTTTTTTTTTTTTGCTATATTGACAACGAAGAACAAAAAATAATAATTTGATAAGAACTATAATTATTTTGAAAGAAATTTTTATTGGTACAGCAGCAGCAGACATTACAATAGTCTAACATTATTTAAAAAACGTATGAATCATTTCTTAATACTATATTGTACGGCACTTGGAATTTTATTAGCAATATACCTGCAGTGACTTTTGTTAGCCTCAAATAATTAAGTATCGATTATTACAATACAGCTTGACTTTGAAAATAATTTTCTACGCCTAAATAATATAAGTCTCGCGATTATGATGTCCAGAGCCTCGCTTTTGGTCATTTTAGTTATTTATATCCGTTAGTAAATCATAAAAAAAAAAACTTGTTTTAAAAAAAAAATTATATTATATTAATATCGATATTTAATATTCTTATACAATAATTTTATTGATATCAATTTAGATATTTTTATTTATTTGCTATCCTAAATAAATAAAGGCCGTCAGAAATATTTTCTGTAAATTACATTCTATATAATATACTTTCATTAAAAATTGTATGGTGTTCGATTTTACGATGTTTTTATGATTCCAAGTATACATTTTTTTTAAAAAAAAAAAAAAAGTGTTTTAACCTTTTATACGTGTGTATCAGCATTATTCAATTTCTAGGTGACGCAATAACGTTATAATATACGTGTTATAATACAATGCAAAAAGAGATGACGGAAAAATTCAAACGCCACAAAGGTGGTCCGTTAGTTTAAAGAACACCTGCAAATTTAATCGAATTCCAACTTTCTACATGATATTAAATACGAGTAGTTGTATAGTTTTCTTAAATAAAACGGTTTCTCACTCTCTGAATACGTTTAAAATAACCCGATATTAAAATTATTATTGAATTTCATAATTATTTTCTTACCCGTTCTCGGTTATACCGCGTGTGTGCGAAGTGTCCGTTTCGGTACAAAAACGTACGTGTAGGTATTTAATGTTTAGTTTATTTTTTTTACTTTTTTCGCTCTATTTTTAATATTATAATAATAATTAATTAAACGTAACAATAAAAAAAAAGTAAAAATGAAAGTGAAAAAAAGAAAAAGTAATAATAAAAACTGGATATAATCGACGTAATATTATTTATAAATATTGTTATTTTCCAAACATATTTTATATAATACATTCCGTATACGCGAAAAGTCAAAAAGCGTCCTGCTGTATGCTCGTCTAAACACGTCAAATATTGCAAATATGAGAAAAACAGATTTTAAAACGTGCGTTCGTTTTTTAATCGTAAAAATAATAAAAAAAAAAAATTTCACCACCAGTAATATTATATTACATATATAAACGAATCGTATTTTAGGTCGATATATAATCGACGCTAAAACGACAATAAATTGAATTACGAATATTATACTATTATAATAATATACGAGTATAGGTACCTACCAGCAAGGCTGCAACCCGAAATCGGATGTTATCGTATTATTATATTTCCGGGTTTGCGGCTGGACCGGACGTTAAAATTCTTCTTTTCGAATAACGTGATCGCCATCGTTGTAATATTATAATTATGCTATATAATAATGTAAAAAGATGCCCTCCCTATATCTATATTAATAAAATAATATACGATATATATCGTGTTATCAATTATATTATCATGTTATCATTATATTATTATAATGTCGGAAAATCAGCGTGCGGATGAAACGGCATTGTGAAAATGTTCGTAATAAGTATACGAGTAATAATATAATAGTGTCGACCATTTTTTTTAGACATCAAAAACACGATTTTTCGAAGAAGGCAAAAAAAAAAAAGAGAAAAAGAAAATCCCACGTATTATACGTGGACACACTGTTATTTTTATATCGGCCATAAACGCTTCTGCAGTATACGCGTTCGTAAATTATTTCTTTAAAAAAAAAAAAAATAATAATAATAATAATAAAATGGTTATTGTTCGATGCCGTTCACGTTCGTGTTAAATATCCCCTCCGAACGTATATTACATATTATATAAGTATAAAAAAAGTCCGTTCGAAAAAAAAAATTGAATCGTCGGACGAATCAATTCGATTTTATATGCCAATACTTCGAGGCGCGCGTATTCATTCCGGGGTGGAAATTAGTTTACGAAATCTAGAAATTCGCGAAATTTTTATCCGATTTGCCACCCCGTCGTGAAAACATACTTAAATAAGTATTCAATAACGTTTTACATATTATTATTAATATACTTCAGACGGAATTTTAAATTTGGGTTTAATCGTATACAATATATTATTTAAATTCCATTCAATTATATAAAATAAGTAATATTATCGTCACGTTTATTCGTGTTTTTTTATCCGTTTTCGTACGTTCGTTTTATTTAGTATTACGTAATTCGACAAAAAAATTCAACTTATCAATAACTACGCTTTCCTGCCAGATTTAATACAGAATCGTAATAATTAACATCGCGTAATTACGTCTTTTTCACTTAAATTATATTGTTTCATCCGTTCGAGTCTGTGCACGATATTATACATAAAATTATCGTTCACTAATCAAATATTTTGGAGACGAACAATACTAATTTGATAAATATTTAAGTATACGCCTACTTGTATTTTTATAATTTCAAGTGTTTTGTACTTATTCATTCGTTCGTTATAGAACTTTGTAAAATTATTTATACAGACGCTGAAAAATTAAACATTTTAGAATAATTTAAATATTATAAATAATAATTATTATTTCACGATTACATCGATTTTAATATCAGATCACATTTCAATTTATTCATTTTGGAATATTGGGTAACCGATATTGAATTTATAATATTTTTATGCATATTTAGATGTCGGTTTGGTATATGCATTAAAATCAATATTAAATCACTGTTTTAGGGTATTTTAGGGTATTAAAATTTAACAATTTATTTAAATATATTACTAATGAATAAACGAGTTATTGATAGTATAATTAATTAATAATGGACATATTAATACAGTTTTGATACGAGAACGTTAAAAGCTTAAATATAAATTTATTGATGTTATTATACAAATAAGTCTATAAAACCCGATTGCAAATACGCGTTCGTTCAAATAATTTATTAACATCACATCAGTTTTTAGTTATTGGAAAATAAAAAACACGAATAAAAAAATGAAATTTGTTCTACATAATATATACATTTTTAAACTCTAAACACATAATTTATAGAAATGCTATCAACAAAAAATTTAGTATTTTGTAAATTTTTGGCTACGCTTTTTTTAATTTAATTTTTTTTTTTTATATATTTACATTGCAATATACTTCTCTCGATAATTATATTGGTAACTACAAAAATGGCTGTACTCCAAAACGCTTAAAGCATGTAGTAGATAGAAGAACATTATTCTAATTAAATTTGTACATTTTTATATTGGTTTTTATATACCTATATGATATATACAACATACTACTTACTTATTATTATAAATCCTAGCTTACAAATGTAAGCTTGGAAATTTTGAAAAAGTAGATACATAAAATGAAATATAAAATTTTTTTTTCTTATTATTATTATTATTTTTATTATTGGAAAAAATTATAAAATATTTTAGAAACAAAACTGAATTTTATAAAAAATGTAATTAATCTATAATGTGAATTTTTTTTTTAATTTATAAACGCTTAATTTGACTTTATTATCAAAATAATTTAAAATAGTTGTATAAATATTCTCTATAATTAATCAATGTTGTAATAATTTTAGCCAAAAAATAAAAAATTATTCAAAACATTCGGTCTGTGTATAGGTCATGAATTTTTCAACAATTCGCGTAGGTACTTAAAAAAAATAAAAGTATATAATATAATTATTAAAAATAAAAAAAAAAGTATACTTAAACAAAAATTGTATTTGTAGGTTCATTTAGAAGTTTGTTTAATGTTGGAATTTGAAATATGTTTTTCATTAAGTGCAGTCAAATGTCTTGTTGAAGCGCACGCGATATAACGTCACGCGATGATGGGTAAAATTAAAATTTCAATGTTTATGAACCGCAATAGTCGCACACGCCATTTAACTTAATTACTGGCATAGGTACAAATTAATTAAAATTACACTTTTGTACATCGAAAATTATAACATAAAATGTTTAATTGATTTAATTGTCCGAATAATTTGAATTATTTTTAAAAGTATATTATACAGTGCATTGTTTTATTGCATGCGGTATTCGTTATCTAAAGTTATACGAATATTTAATTAAACATTCGTTTCTTATTTCGATTAAATTAAATATTTGATTTGATTTGATTTGATTTGATTTAATAATTTTTTGTTTTAAATAGTAGGAATTTCACCAGGAGTTGTAATTTGTGAGACCGAGAGGCGATTCAATCCTTAGTTTCTGACAGCGCTTAAAAGCCTATTCTCCCTTCAAACAATTTACGACTAATTGGGCATTAACGTTGAAAATAGCACGCGGGGATCACAACCTTCGCTGATTTTTATTATTTTTTCACTTATAAGTCTTAGCTTTAACAATATCAACGTCATGAACTGAACATGTGAAAATAATATACTTTTAACAGTGTACAATTATTTAATTTTTCTGTATTTCGTTGTATGGCGCGTATTACTTATAAAAATAATTTAAGAACTTAGTTTCGTGCTAATAATAATAATAGTAATAAATAATCGTCGGACGACCACTATATATAATACTGGGTACTTTATGAAACAATAATTTCAGAGAAGTAAACAATACAGTCCAACCAGTGCCGCAATTCGAATTTTTAGGCCCCAGGGCGACCAAAATTTTAGTGCCCTAAGTTTTCTACAAAATATATATAAATATATATAGTATATACCTATTATAACCTGTTGATTTACATGGTATACGGTATTTAAATAACAATATAACATAATATTTCATTACATTCAATTACATAATATACTAAAAATAATATTATGAAAATATATTTTAATGTACTTATATACACTATTAATTAGGTAAGGTACCTAAAATATATATTACAAAAAAAAAAAAACCTAAAACTATAATATTAGTTATACTTAAGTATACTTATACTTAGACATTAAATTACTTATAATATTGTATTTATAAATTATAACAAATTATTATTTATTATTAAAGATCAATCTGATCTAAAAAATTATAAAATAGAAAAACATATTATAATAATATACTATATTAATATTACATACCGGTATCCACAGTTTTCTTTTTTATAAACGCATCCATTGATCCTTTAATTTTTTTTAATTCAAGATCTTTCTTTTCTTTTATTTTTCGCTTACAGTAGCCACTTAACACCGTTTAGACTTGTTGTTAGTCGACATATTTTTGTATTTTATTACGTACAATAATTATTTTTATACAATTATAACTAAGTAGGTATATAATATTATATATTTAGGTATAATATAATGAAAACATTTACATCACACATTAATATAAATATATAATAATATATTTTTACTTTTAATTTATTAAATATTAGATAAAAGTAAGTAAAATTGTGTATCTCTATAAATTAGGAAATGACCATAGAAATATTTTTATATATAACAGTATAACATCACATAGATCTATAAATGAAATTACGCCCGTGAATACAATAATTTATAATATTATATTAATATATTTTATATTATAATTATATCAATTATTATGCATTATTAATTCATGGAGGAAAGCTTCAGAATATTATTCTATGTCTTCAAATTTTATTTTTAATAACATAGAATAGCGATTATTCATTTTCCAATAATATCGGAAATTTTTATATAAAGTATTATGTTCAATTTACGCATTATTAGTTAAGTACGTGATGCATAATAGATTTATGACACTGGCGTCAGTGCACGGGGCCAAAGGCTTATCATCGGTCGGAGTTTTTTCGTATTTGAGATTGATAGTAACATTCTAGAATGTTCTTTCCCCCGGCCGTATATCAGTATCATGGTGCTGACTGCCGTCGTCGTACTCGTAGTCGACCGTTCGCGTGGTGTTCGCTTTTCGACGGTTGAAGTGCTCGCGTGATTATCGACGCAAAGTGTGTGGTGTGTCGTTCGAGTCACTGACGCCAGCCATTACGGCCTTTTTGCCATTCTTCCTTGTTTTCGTATTTTTATTGTGCATTGGCTGTTGTTCATATATCACGCGTGTTATTAGCTTCGGCCAGCATAATTTCTGTGCGTTCCTGTGTTATCAAGGAGGTGGTTATATCCGGCAGAGTCATTGTGTTCGTGGGATGTCGTGGCGAGCCTCCAGTTCACCATTCACGTGACGTTACCCTTGTGTTATTTTGTTTATTTATTTATATGTATTTAGATTTATAGCATGGGTTCTCAACCTTTTGAGGTCCACGCCCCCTTTCAAACTATTTTATGAGTTCACGCATCCCCCCCCCTCACTACTATAAGATTGATGTATTCATAATATTTATAAACTATACATTAATGTTGGTTATTGGATTAATATGAATATACAACTTCAATGACGTTTTTTGATGAATTTATTTGCACAAAAAAAAAATATTCATTTTCACGCCCCCCCCCCCTGAAATTTTGTCACGCCTGCCTAGGGGGGCGCGCCCCCCAGGTTGAGAACCCGTGATTTATAGTTATACCAGTTTATAATGCTATCTTTGTAAGTGTAATATTTGTAAGTGGACGCCTACAACATATTATTTTATATTTGGTTGGATTTTTAAGATTATAATATTGTGTGTCTGCTATTGCGGCACATCAGCCAATATCAACGGTGTTGTCAGTTTCGTATATTATATTCATACATATGTAAATAAGCTTGTCATTCCGTCCTTACCAGGTATTGCGCCTATCAATTAATATATATAGTGTGTGAACTTAGTTATAGAATATTTACAATAATTGCATATAGTTAATAATACGGTCAATGTAGTCGGCCTTTACGTCGGGTACCTCTGGCCGTTCGTACATATTCTCTGGTTGCGACTACAATCGGAAATTTTTATATAAAGTATAAAATAAACTCATTTTTGAAAATAATTTTGTTATTAATGAAATAATATTCATACTTGCATAGATCAAAATATACAAATATTAAAATATAGTAAAATTAAGAATGTGCCCCTGTATTTATAATATAGTACCCTTTTAGCAGGGCTTTGCCCTTCTCGCCCCCCCCCCCACCCGGTAATTGCGGCACTGAGTCCAACAATTAATTAAATCATAATAGAATTAAAAATTAATAATTTAATATACTTAGGTATTTAAATACGTAAAAATAACACAAGATAAATATTATTATTATTAAAAAAAAAAAAAAATGTGTAAACTTGCATAATTTATAAAAATAATCGTAATCTGATTTAAAAAGTAATAAAAAAACAAATATTAATAATAATTAGAGTTACTTGACATTTAAAATTAATTTTAAAATTAAATTATAAACACATTTATTTTACACTAAATATACGTGCAGAGTGAATACAATACCAGTATGTTTTTTAATGTTTAAATTTAAAAATTAGATATGATAAAATTAAAAAAAAAAAAAAATTGTTTAACTTTAATTATGAATAAAAAATGAAATTTTATTGTTATAATTACACGAGTATAATAATAATATTATATTAATTTGAATATTTAAATATCGAAACGTCTTTATATGGATTAGATGTTTCAAAATGTTCTTTAAAATATTATTTATATTTTTTTGCAGTAATTTGTGTAATTTAAGTGTCGTATACAGAAGATAAAATAATTAACATTTCAATTATAAATGCAGCATATTTATATTTATTTCAAACGAATCTGTAACATATTATAAAAAAAAAAATAAAAATAAAAATATATACTTATGCAATATGAATATTTATTATAATTAATTTAGTATGAATAAAATTATTTTAGTTTACACAGAAATTACAAATTTAAATATAACTATATGTATAGTATATACTTTACCTAGTAATAACGGTTAAATTCCTAAAAATATACGATATATATTATATAACCATATAATAAATCAAACTCCATTATTAATCGTTTACAATTTATTGATTGTATTAATATAATTGCAATCCGCATAATATGTAAATTTAATAACAATTGTATTATTTTCATTTATTATTGTGTACAATAATAATAATTTTACCGTTATATGTATTATTTAAATAATCTGATTTTTGTAGATTTTAGAATAAAGAATTTTTTATGCGTGTCGAAATACAGAGTGGCCAAAATGAAGATGCACCTACGAGTACACTTAAAAATTGAATATTCCAGGAGATATAATTGTTATTTCCGTGTAAATGCGTTCGAATAGATTTTTAAAAAGAACTCGAACATACAACAAATCGGAAGCTTCTGTCTAAAAACAGGATATATTATTAAACATGTGTGTGTAATCGAAAAATTGAGTATTTTTCTTTTAGACTTTAGAGATGCCGTGGGTCTCTATATAGTAGTAAGCCTTTTATCGACTGTAGAACGTCGAGGTATTTTCAACTAAAGAAATTCGGTTAGGTATTCCTTTTAGAGACCAAGAGGAGGAAATAGTATACACGTTTCAGTGTGAAAGGTAAACGTAAAAAAATGTCTCCTGGTTTATTCTGATTCGCATTTTATAGTCGATATAACCATTTCTAACAAAACGTTTCTATATGTTGCTGCAGTTGACTTTTTAAAAATAAAATCTTTTGATTTAATATCAACCGATAGAATTGTACGTATTACGTATAACATGTATATAACATAAATATGTATTACACAACACGTGTAAGCATATATCTGAATATAAAACAAAACAAAACAAAACAAAAATAAATACGACAAACACATGTCTGGATAATACTAAGTCTGCGATAGAAATTAAATTAAAATTCCGTCCATAAATATTGCAGAATATTTAAGATATGTACTGAAATTAAAAAATTCCCATCTGTGTAATATTATAACAGCGATCGACGATAAATTTGTCTGACCTAATATTAATAAAACCGTGACTTTCAATCAAAACACACGTCCCGGAACAATATTATATTTATATAAGAATACGGTTTTGACGTGTACATTTTACAATATTTTTATACATTTCTCGTTCATAAATCATAACTACACGCTAATTGGATACACTCTTATACTGTATAAAGTCATCAAGGAGGTCTGAGCAACATGACGTGAGAATAATCGAAAAAAGAATTATCATGGATAGGAAACACAAATTTAATGATCTAATAATTATTAACAATCGGGTGTAGAATATAAATTATCAATAAAAAGGCCTTCCTATATTATAACATTAAATATAATGATAATAATTATATTATTTAATTCGAAATATCGTAAAAATACAAAAAAAAAGTATTTTATTATAATAATCAACGAAAATTGTACTACGTTATATATTGAACAGATATTTACAATATTTGTATTTTTTATTCGTTACAAAATAACGACGGCTATATTTTTATTTTATAACGAAAATAATTATTCGTTTTTGTCAAATCGTTGTGCGAATATTTAATTTTATCATCACGTATGAGAAGTAATACACGTCGTTGTTTTATCAAATATTAAAATTTCCATTTTCCTAGGGGGAAAAAAAAACGTAAAAAAAATTAAATAAACGTAATATTATAACATTAAAATATGATGACTTGTATAACAACATTGGTATTCAATCCGACGAGAATTTAACGTAGAATTATTATATTATATTAATCTCCGCCAACACAAAACGTATTTGATATTATATTCATTCGTATTTAACTCTTTTTACGCTATTATATTTGCGATACTCGATGGCATGTTATAATAAACCGAACGTTCCGCCACTCGTTGGCCTATTGTGGGATATAACATCTTGACAGGTCATTGATGGAACGAAAGAAGATTATTATAATCTATAGCGGGGGAAACGTGTGCCGGGTAACGATATGCTCATCGACTTATCCCAGTTACAAATTAATAATTCGGTTTTCCACGAGAGTACGCACTTTCGTAATCGTCGAAGATTTTTATTTTCTCGCAGACCTCATCGGTTCCGATCAACGACGGACGTTACAATATTATTATAAGATATTATATCAAATCATTCCTACCGATTATCGCGCGTAAAATGAACCGACACATAAATTAATTAATAATAATAATTGTAAATCCCGAGATAACAGGACGACGCACAATATGGTATATGGTCGTGTAACGTCTTTGATGTGCGCGACGTGGGAGACGACGAATAAACGATTTGTTTGGAATAGACGCGTAGGAATGTGGTCACCGCGAGTCTGTTCTCTCAGAACTTCTAACAGCAATAATACGTATATATATATTATACCGTGGTAAACGCACTTGACCATTTTGATGGATTACGGTTACAATAATAACTACAGTTGTTATAATATAATATATATATACTTATTCGTTTGTCGCACAAGTTTACTCGACGAGACGAAATTTTCTCGTTCCGCGACATGTTAAGCTTATAGGTTATAATAACGTGCCGAGTACCATTAACGTCTGCTGACCCAATTTACTAATTACTTGTACGACGAGTTATAATAAAACCGAATCGCACAATAACTAAATTTCAACGGACGCGTTTTATATTATTGGTATAAAGATTTGATGCAAAAACCTAAGAATAAAAAATCCGTTTTCTTTATTGTTATTGACTTATATAGAAACTGGGATTTATACGCGTTTAAAACCCCCAAAATGAAATGTTTTTATGCGTAAATATTCTGTTTTGGAAATATATGTTTCATTAAAATTTATTAAATGCACATCCTCCCCAACCAAAAAAAGAAGTAACAATTTATAAAAAAAAATTAAGACAATTAAGTTAATTAAAATTATTAAAAAATTACTTAAACAATACTTCCTATATAGTTGGCGAAATGGCGATGTATTGATGTATAATGTATATAAGTTCATTTTATTTCACTTATTATTTTTATAATTAGGTGTACTGAAAAACAAATAAATAAATAAATAAATACAGTTTATACTTAATACAATAAAAATAATATTTAACATTACGAGCTGTAAATAATAGTATCGTTTTTTTTAAAAAAAAGTTACTTAATATCTAAAATTCAGTTTTACGATTCAACAAATTTAAATGAGTAGCAATGTGTTTTATAAAAATAACGTTTTTGTGACTCGTAATTATATCAGATGCCATCTTCGAATCATCCATCGTCTGGGAGGACGACAATAAACTGACAGGAGCACCAATTTTTTTTTTTTTTTTTTACATTTTTTTATTAATCTTTACAATTTTTTGTGAGATTTTCAAATAAAAGTCACAATATATTTCTAAAATATACGATTTTGTAAAAAATATTCTTTAACCTTAAAATATGTTTTTTATGCGTTAAAAACTTTTGTATACCTATCAGTTCATAGGATAACGAGAAAGCCCAACCCAATTTGAATTGCATACACTCGGTAAAAATATAATATAAAAACATAAAAATCCTGTCTCTAATTGAAATTTTTCGACTATACACATTCTATGCCCCGTTGTAAAAAAAATTTATATTATAAAACACAATACGCGTAACAAATTTAGCATAAAATCCTACTTAACCGAATTTATTTAATACGCCATATTATTATATTATCATCGATAAATTTAAACGAATGTTATAGGAAATATCGTAAAAAATGATTTCGTTTGTTTTGTTTTAACCTCACCTAAATCATATTATTACAAATTTACAAGGTAATATTGTGTATTGAATGATAAACGAATAAATGACGATTTTTATTTGTGTTATCGCACACAACGATCAGAATTTTTTTTAAAAAATTTTTACATCCGTCATCATAATATCCAATAATTATTATTATACGGGAAATTTGTTATTAATGATTATTTTCACATCGATTACATAAAATTCTAAGCGAAATTAGTTTGTTTTGCTCTCGACATAATTAATATAGATACTTGTTTTTTTCCTTTTTTCTAAGATCCATTGACAAGTAAAAAATAATAATAATAATAATCATCATCATCATCATCATCATTTCTTTATTCTTTATCGATTAAAAATGTTTAGAGGAAGAAAAAATGTCTAGCGTACGATCATTAGTATCAAAAGTTAATTAAACTGTATTCAGTATAAAAACGAAGACTCTATTCAAAATTAATAATATTATTATATTCTAAAATCTAAATCGTATAATACGTAAGTAACGAGTACAGATCGCATCAATGATATAGCTGCGATCGAACAATATATATTAATTATAATATTACGATAAAAAAAAAAATTAAAAATAATAATATATTATCCAACTCCGGCCAATAAAAATGATTGAAGAACATATTATGATAATACACGATAACTTTTAACTATTTAAACAAATCAGTCTTAACTTCGTTATCATATTATAATATATGCGATAAGAATATTAATAATATTATCGTTTAATAAAACACGTATGGGGCAAATTTTCTAAATAAAAACCGTACTGTTTCTAAAATGTTTTCAGCAATTCTTAAAATTCTAATTTCGTAAAATAAAATCCTATAAAATCAGTGTATAACTCGTTAATATAATATTATTCATAAGTAATAACTAGGGAACGGATTTTAATGCAAATTGCATTTTTTTCTGAATGTCCGAAAACATTGCTTTCCAAGCAGAAAGTTCATTTCATACATCAAGGAATTAAAAAATGTAATTTTTATTTTGCATTTTTTGGCATTTTAAGACTTTATTACATTTTTAGAGCATTTTTTGACATTTTTAGTGCATTTTATATGTTTTTAAGTCATTTTTATATAGGAATGGATAAAATTTGATAAAAATGTATAAACATTCGTTCTAAAAAAATAAAAATAAATATTTATTATGTTTTTACCGATCAGGATAAACTCGGACGAAATTATCGTTGACACGTGTAGTCACATATAAGTTACAACATTATTATTACACGCAATTAAGTACCTAAAGATGAGATAAGATATACCTATAATTTTTATTTTTATTGTATTTAAATATTTTCTATCAGATAAGTTTTTCATAATTATGTGTTTTTTATAAGTTTTAAGTTCAAAATTGTGTTTTATTGAATTTAAATACATTTCTAAAGTTTTTTGGGGCATTTTTTTAGTGCATTTTTTTGATATTAAAGCACTTTTTTAAGGCATTAAGTCGTATTTTTTTAGGACATTTTTCTTATGTTTTATTGCATTAAAGTCCGTTCCCTAGTAATAACATTACTTTATTAGTATACATTTTTTTTTTTTTTTTTTAAATAATCGACTCAAATAAACGCTTACTTATTCAAATTATTGGATTATTATATTAACGCGGATTACGATCTCGTAACAATAATACCGCACTAATATAGTCTTGTAAAATCGACTCGGGCAATGAATTATTATTAAGTCGATTTAAATATGCAAAATAAATATTATAATTTATCGAAATTTATCAAAATTTATCTAAGTAGTATAATAGTGACTGTATTTATATTAGCCGATAAATTAAAATTCTTTAAATTTAATAATTAATAATAATAATAATTTCACTAATTGATCGTACGAGTGTGCATAATGATATTATTAATTATTATCATTGCACGACAAATAATATACTCGTACTTATACGAATCATTGATGAATTTCCCTATACTCGTGATTTCGATATTCTTCAACTAATGACTTATAACGCGAAACATTGTTCAAATGTCATACCGTTTATTATACGTATAATAATTAAATTACACTAAAATTTATCGTGTTTTGAGTATACCACTGCGTTGTTTGTGTTTCACCAGTTTTAGCACTCGTAAATGGTACGTTTCGTTGAATTTTAGAATTCTATTTATAACGTATAATCGATGTATTATTATTCCTTATTGTTATATTAATACAGTATGTACGTTTTGGGTTCTTCGAACTCGACGTTAATTATTTACAACGGATGCTGATTAAACTAGTTTAAATATTAAACAAATTTCGCTCTCAGCGAATTATCCGCACGCGTATAATGCATTATTACGTATCAGAGTTGACACGTCTTATGCTCAAATGTGTAATTGATGTATTTAATATAAATTATATATTTTATACGTGAATCTAATTAATTTTTTTTTATTTAAATTCTATCGCTGTAAAAATGTAAAAATCAAAAGTCAATGGTATGACAAGTGTAATACGCCTATATTTTTATAAATTTCACAGTCGATATTATACATTAAACGCATTGGCGGAAATCGGGGGGGCTTGAGGGGGCTTAGTCCCCCCAAAATCCTCACAAGCCCCCTTAAAAAATATTACAAAAGTATAAAAATGTAACTTCAATATTATTTAATGACGAAAAAAATTATAACACCTCATAATAAATTATGTTTTTATTTTGTAAATTTGTTTATGAACTCATAGGTAACTATTATATATGTCCGATCTAACATGGAAATATCCAAAGTTCATGTTTACTCGCGTGTGTAAATTAATATTAATTACTCAGTATTTTAATATTCAGTAGTTCAGTAAATTTAGAATTTGTTAAGACTTGGTTTTGATATCTTGACCACAGTTAGGTTTATGATGAAATATTGTAGCCCCCCCAACTTCTTCAATGGATTTCCGCCTATGATTTAACGAACGATTTTGTTGAAACATCAGTTATAAAATAATTAAGCGTTGATCAAACAATAATTGATATTATAATATTGAATAATTAAAGGTATTCTCGCTAAATTCGTAATATAATAACGTTGGAAATTAAACTTTTTTTACACTAACAAGTACTTAACAAGTACGTTTAAAAACTAAATAACCAATTTATACGTTTTATACACCCGAGTATAAAAATATATAATGTACATTATAAAATTTTGCATTATATAAATCTCGACGTATACAAAACTTTTATACGTGATTTTACCTAAAATTAGAACGCCAAGTGCGACGATTCAATTTCAAATATAAGATAAATATTTATACACGAGTAGGTATGTGTACAAATACGAATATTATTTGTTATAAATTGTTCGGTTTCAAAAACGTTTCATCGCAGAGCAACTTTTTCCCCAATTATTATTATTATTATTATTATTATTAATATTATATAGGTAGGTACGCGTAGGTGCTTTGGTATACATTTGCATACGAGTATACTTCTTCTAATGAAACAATAATTTAAAATGTTTATAATACACGCTATAGAAATATAATAATGATCGTTGATGTATGCTCGCGCGGTTTCCTTACACGAGTTAGGTTATAAATTTATAATATTATACGCGTCGTTATTCATACAACGCCCCATTGTTCGTTTATAGTTAAAATTGAAAATTTATCATTTATTGTTCTTATATTATACAATGATTATAATATATTGTTTATAATACGTCGTAACACACAGCGTTTAAAACAATGATTTTTTAACTTTTTAACAATACAATGTACAAGTGTACAAAACGATTATATAAAGAAATGAAAAAAAAAAAATACGTTTTACAATCGACTATAATTATAATATATTATATTTTTTTTAAATATTTAATAATAATAATATATTTATACCTATAATAAAATGTCAGGTCTACGTTCCCAAAAGACATTGAAAATTTTTTTTTATCAAACCCAGGACTTGGTAGATTTGTGCTGGATTGTCGTCCCTTCCTAAGTTATGACAAAAAAAAAAAAAAAAAAAATTCATCATTATGACGCCGACTTGCGAAGCCAGGTTTTAGGTCACTCGAAACCCTTGATCAGTACACAGGGGTTAAACAAACAGGTTTAAGGTTGGTATTTTTCAGTCCCTTGGGGCGTGGCCACGTTCTCATTAAAAGTGACGTGAAACGACTCTTGAGCAAGTGAACGGAGCCGGAAGCTAGCTATATCCCTTACACTTGAAAGTTGAAAACTATACGTAGAGGTATATATACAAGAGACGGATAGCACAATCCAGCACAAACATAGCACGATCGAAATCCCCGATGGAAATATTTTCATTTGGCAGTGTTAGGGACACGAACTTTAAAATATCGTTTCTACTCTTGATGGCTTAAATTTTAGTCATTTTACAGTACAGAGAGATATAATAATATATATTAGTTTCGCTTTACAGAATTTTCGTTTAGGAAAATGATGATTATAACAATTTTAAATGTTTTTCGTATATTATACAGCGCGTATATATCGTTTATTGAACGTGCGAAATTTGCATATAAACAATAGAGACTACGTTATAAAAGTTGTACACGAATTTTATACCCGGTTCGAAACTAGAGATTAGGCAACATTCCAAAAGTGTCTTATTTTATTAACTTCTTGTACGGTTCTGCGCGGCGAATAAAAATGAACGTTCACGCGTTTATCGTCGTCGCGCTCGCCGTAAAGGTATGATATAAACTTAAATAGTAACTTTACATGATAATTATTACATGTCATACTTCTGTTCGTGCGGTATACGCTCGGTGGACCCCCGAAATTATATCAAAACATTGATATAACCTACCTAACACACTATTCGAAAAACGAAATTTTCATTTTGATGAATTCTAAAGGAATATAATATATCGTCTTCGATACGTATATTGCATTTACAGTGACGTGTGTCTGAAAACATTTTATTGGAGGAGAGTAAAAAAAAAAAAAAAAATAGTCCGATTATCACTAATAGGGTATGCTTACGTGATAGAGAATTGCATCTATACATAGTTGCTATATTTTATTTAGTTCATTTTTTTTAATTTTTCAATAATCAATTCTTATTTGGATGAAAAAACTAGGTAGGTATTGAAATGAAAAATAGCAGAAAAACGGTAAAAATCGTGAGAACTATAATATATAACGATTTCGGACAAACTCGATTTTACTAATTTTACGATAACTATAAACACTGACGGCGCCAGATATTTTTTATCCGTGGGGGGAGGGGGGCGATATCGAGCCAAATTTTTTTCTGATGGAGCATTTATGCATGTATTAATGCAAGTATGTACTCGATCATCCATTTATTTATTTTTTTTTTTTATACCATTTTTCGGGAATGTATTGCTCAAAATATTTTGGGTAAAATATTCTATATTTCTAAATAAATAGTCAAAAAATATACCAACTGTATTATTATCGCAAATGTCAATAATATCATGGCTTATAAATTTTAACAATAGAAATAATCGAACAAATATAACAAATTAATAAAATTCTCAATTTAAAATTCATTTTCATATTAGATTAAAAATATTTAAGTATTCAACATTAAATTATAGGGGGGGCAACGGAGGGGCAAAATCAAATATAAAGCACTTGCCAACTCTCGTCTCTGTATAGCGCCACCCGTGACTATTAAGAAATATAATATTAATAATATATTAATATATAAGTGAGAAAGACTTAAAAATTGTATCGAGTATTCACGTAGATTGTTTTAAATATATGAGGAATGAAATTTTGAATTTCTTACTTAGATTTAAATATGTTTTATAGGTTATATAATTTATTTAACGTTTTCATGTTTCAAAATATATCTAATTTATTATCATCGATTACAATCAGACTGAACTTCGCCTGAAATCGTTTTTTTTTTCAAAACGCAATCATTTATCATATTTTTTTTTTTTTTTTAGATATTTTTCTCTTTATGTTATGGTCAGCATAATATTAATAGTTATTATATATTTTATTCGATTACGATTGATATTTTACCATTATTCAAAAAATACAACAAATTCAAGTACATATCAGTTGTGTTACACAACGAATAAGACTATAAATTTATAAATTTTACATCGAGCGATGTTTTTCTTCATTTTTTTTTCTTTGTGCGACGTCCAATTACAAATTTAATTATTATATATAAAATTTATGTTGTCTAACGTCGAACAAACTTTTAACGTATTATGTAAACATCGGATGTCATACGTAGGTATAATATTATTCCTAGTAAGTAGTAGGTACCTACCTACGCGTATCACGTATTTTCGAATGGAGTTAATAGTAATAATTTAAAATAACATTTTTGTAGTTCTTTTACGAAATAATAATAGTGTACGTATTAAAAAAAAGTCACATTTTTCAACGATATAACATATATTATTTCCATGGAACGTATACATTATGAGTACAAATATATAAGTGTATATTAATATTTCATATAGATTTGTAATCTTGGTAAATATAAATTAGACTGATATAGAATCACAAGAAGTTTTATAAACGGTATTCGAGAAGAAATCAATATGAAAAAATATAGGAGAAACGGTCATATGATATAAGTCATATTATAATATTAATAGACACGAAGGTATAAACCAGGATTGATCCTGGAAGGAATGATCGATGGAAATAATCATGGAGGAAGACCAAGATTATTACAATACGTATGCCAGATAATAGAAGATCAAGGATGCAAATCGTATCAAGAATTGAAATAGAATATAGGCCGGGAACAGAGAATATAGTGGAAATTGCTGTAAACCAAATATTAGATCAGCGGTTCCCAACTTGTGGGAAAAAAGGTTAGGAACCATTGCATTAGATCGAATACCTCAGACGAATAGATATAGATTTTAATGGGAAATTTAAAAAAATAAAATAAAAAATTCATCGCAAACGAAACGAAATCGACTTTCGTCCGCGGATCGTATAAAGCAAGTAATATTTCACCGCAAAATATATTATAACGGTCATATGGGAAATTATCGCGCGGATTCGAATTTAAAACCACTCGGCGTATGACTTGCCGTTTTTTTTTATATTATAACGCGTATTATTACCGCGCGCTCGTAATTTAGTATGCGGTCTCGAGTCAAATTTTTTATATTGTAAAATTTCCTTCCAACAGACGAATAATAAAATATTATATTAATATAATATTCCGCGACGCGTAATATGTTCGGGAATAATATCTCGCGTTCTTTTGTCCCCCAATGATTATAGTTTCGAATTTTTTTTTTTTTTTTTTTAATGAAATTTCACTTATTTTCCCTTTACAGTCGCGTGTTGTACATATTCGACCGAGAGCTGATCAAACTATACAGGGCGTTCGTTTCCGTTAAATTAACTGTTTTTATATTTTTACTTTTTATCAATAATATAATTCGCGAGCATAAAATATATAGGTATAAAAAAAAAAAAAAAAAAACGCTAACGGGTACGATGTTATCGTGTATAATATAAAACGAACAAACGCAGTGATTGGATTCGACGGAACTTTTAACGCGCCCGACTTACGTTTCGGATGTGCGTATTATGAATATATATCGAGAGAATTGTATTGTATAATAGGTCATAATAAAGACGTGCAATAAGCCGAAGTCTCGATCGTTTATCGAAACTTTCGTTTACGAGATAAATAAAAAAAAAAAAAAAAAAAGAAATAAAGAAATAACTATAAAAATCGAACGTATATCGCCCGACGAACGTCGTGTAACGTTATTATACACCCGGTATAATATTATAATAATAAGTAACGATAATATTACGATACAATATCCGTTTTTCGCAAAGCTCGTCGCGTACAACGTATTACTTATCACTAGTAAGTATAGATATATATATAAAAAAAATTTGAAAATTCCTATAGTTTCAAATTTAAAAATTTTCCAAAAAAATTTTGAAAAATTCTAATTCGCACCTCGTTTCGGCGTATATATAATAAATATAAACAAAAAAATATACTTACGCTTTTCGATCCTATCTATCTAACGTATTTGTTTACGTCGAAGTGACGATAACGACCGTTACGTTCGATCCGTCGTGAACGAAATAATCATACTACCCGTCATGATATAAGGACGTGAAATTTACGCCGGACTATAATATTATAAATATTATAATTTTTGACGGCGATTTAATGTTTATTTCCCCCAAAAAATTCTCGAACGCGTATAATATGCGGTTGCGGTTGCGGTTACCGGTTACGGCGGCGGCGGCGACTTCGAGAACGACCTCGTGGACGGTCCCGATGAAACTGATGTAACTTCGCCGTTGTCGTCGTCGTCGGGTGGCGGCGCGATGAGCGACATTTTCCAGCGATATCGCCCGACCGTCGACGCCACAGATTTTCTGCCGGACCTACCTCACGAGAATCGAGCGCACGATGATTTTTTCCCCTTTTTTCCGGCACCCCCTTCGAACTTACGGTCGACTCTTCTAATTTATTTCATCCCCCGGTCGAGTTTTATTTTTTTATTTTTTAGATCTGTTTGTATAAAAAAAAAAAAATTTTATTCAGAAATCGTCTTCGGGGTTGGGGTTAAAAGATTTATCGATTCGCAAACATCGGAATAAACTGCAGAAAACTTGTAAAATAATTTCCCGACCTTAAGATTAAGACGCTGTGGAACGGTACAAAAAATATTAATACATTATTATAGTTCAGGGGCGAATCCAGGAATTTTGTAAGGAGAGAGGTTCAAAAATCGTATTAGATAAATATTATTAAATTAAATATTTTTATTACTTATGTAAAAAAATGTATATTATATCAATTTGG
Organism: Tetraneura akinire; assembly: GCA_021307375.1. Taxonomy (NCBI): domain Eukaryota; kingdom Metazoa; phylum Arthropoda; class Insecta; order Hemiptera; family Aphididae; genus Tetraneura; species Tetraneura akinire. Next base: position 14,341,348 of record JAIUCT010000008.1, on the reverse strand, counting down.
TTTGGGTAGCAAGATTTTTAAAGGGTTTCGGTTCCTAAACTGGTTCTTTTCGGTACGGTTCCAGTCCCTGAATTTTATAAATTCGTAAAAAAAATAAACGTTAATTTTTTATATTATTCGTAATTATAATTTCAACGAGGGGTTTGGACTCGAAATTATAATTTAATATTTTTTTTTTTTTTTTAATATATTAAACTCGAATAACAAAATACAATAAATACCTACCGAACATTGCGTGTATGGGATTTTACGGTTAACAAATGTTTTACACAGTATTTTTCAGTCGGTAAAAAATAAAATAAATATAATAAATCCTTTTGTGCGACATTGCCGTATAGAAATTCGTATTTTAAAAGTCTGGTGGAAACCTCCGCGAAGAAATATATTAATTTCTCTATTAATCAAAGAGAAGTTGTAAGAGCTATAGAATTATTTCGCGCAGTGTAATAGCATTTTTAAAAGTGCGCCGTATCATTTATAATAAGTCTCGTTATATTAAAATATGGAAAAAATCGAAATTAAAGAAATTAATTTCATTTTTGCAGTTAAGAAAAACACCATATATTACTTTCTTTCTTCTTTTTTTTCTGACCGCAATTAATATATTTACGGAAATGTGAAAAAATAAAATTATATGTCGAATTAAACGAAAAATACGTTGAAATTAACACACGCGTAATTCGTACCGGCCATTTTTAATTACGATATATCTCGATTTATTTTATAATAATTTAGATCGAAATATGAGAAAATCACGTGATTCCAATCAAAATTAAAGAAAAATAATAATATAATATAACATAAAAAGTCGTTTAAAAAAATAAAAAAAAATGATCGTTTTTATTTATTACTATTTTTATACTGCAGCTTTTTTTATATATAATATATAAAAAAAATTCATTAATATAAATCTGGCTAGAAAGTTTTAGTTGGTTGTGTTTTTTTTTTTTTTTTCTTTCTTTAAAACTATAAAGTTTTGTTTTTGATTCTTTTAATTAATTAATCACTCGAGTGATAATTACTTAATACAATTTTTGTAATATTACTACGAAAAAAAAATTAGTACGTTTCGTATAAGTAATAATTATTTCTACTCAAATTCATATAAGATTCGCGATAAAAAAAAAAATAATAATTATTATATGTTAATTATATTATGATTATTTTTAGATATTTTTCGTGAGTTTGAATTCAAAAAATAATCTGCTATTATATTGCTATAATAATTATAGTGTAAAGATTGATTATTAAATTGTATTTTTTAGGTAAATCATTTATTATCCATTTAGAATATTTTACGTTTTACTTACTGTGACTGCGGCGTATTGATCCAAAATCGAATTTAACGATTTAATTTATATTATAATATATATAAAGCATTTAAATATACGTATAATATATGCACGAATTTAATATAAAAATTTTAAATAAATTTTTTATTTTTTGAATTTTTTTTTTTTCACTTTGGAGATTTATACGTATCACACACTCTCGTAACACGTGAGACGTCTCGTTATTAATCAAATTTTAATCTAATATCTATATAATGAGTACATTATTTGGTTGGATTCTCGATGCTTATATAATCATTTATCTGTTTATCGTTACTGATAATGAAACAATATTGATAATAAATATTGATTAATAATTACAATATCGTATTAAAATCGTCGTTTTCCTATATATTATAAAACGTTGTAGTCGGACACAGTTTTTAACTTTGTAATATTCGCAAGGACATATTATTATAACGTATTTCGGTGGAAAATAATTATTTATATCCAAACGTTAAACTAATATTGTTTTTGCACTCCCGAAACTATTACCGAGTTCAAAGATAGAGTATAATATAATAACTGAAGCGTAAAACTCATTAACTACGACATACTGAAATTTCAGTTAAAAATGTTTTGTTTATAGGATAAAAAGATATTTTACAAATTTACTAAACCATTAAATAGACAAATTATATATTTTTTTTTTCCTTTACAAGTCCAGAAAACTTAACATTTTACAATATCGTGTGATTTTTATAATACGTCTGTTAAGACATTTTTTTGCATTACGCGTGTGAATCGGAATGAATATGTTTTTGGTATAAAAAATTACCAACTAAATAAATATTATATTATATAGTACCTACCTATTTGAACAGTCAATAAAATTTTCAAGTTTCTAAGTTTAAAATTATCCGAGTTATCGTGAAATATTGAAATAGAGTTCGTCGAAATTTCAATTTTCGTGAAAAATGCAGTTTTTCATCATTTTTTTTTTTTTTTTTTTGTCGTGTTTCCTATCGCATAGGGTCAATTATAAGAAATTTAAAAAATAACCTAAATAAAGTACCAACTACTTATTTATTGGTGAGTACTTGTGGATAATTTATTTAAATAAAATAAAACCTAAATCCACAAAAAATTTACTTTTATTTAAGCAAATACGTATTACGATAACAACGTTACCATCTTTAGTGCAAAACACAGACTGACCGTTATCGGCGTGCACATTTCCCTTATATAGCGTGCGATCCCAATGCATGACATTATCACACCATGAGTCATGTCGGTTTAATTATCTACTATTAATTATTATGGTAATAATTTTAACAAGTAATTTTGTAATGGATTTAAATCCCAATTTCACAGATTATTTTTATTTTTTGACATTTCTTTAGCTTCTCTTATACGAGGTTAATATTACTCGTATTTAATTCTTCATTATTTGTGACTTGTTTTAATATAATTAGATTTTGTTAATATTATGATTAAAATTTAAAAAGTGTTCTGATATAGGAGACTTATCAGTTTTCTGATTTTTCATGCTTCTGATGTGTTCCTTAAATCCTATTATGTTTCTTCTTGTTTGTCCATTATAACATTTATCGCAATTTTCGCGCTGAATTTGATATACGTATTCCTGATTTTTCATTTTCAATTATTTTGTCTTTTGTGTTGCCCAATGGACTCGTGAGATAATTATTTTTTGAATATTTTTTTTTAAATTTTGTGTGATATTTATGGAATGAAAATGACAGCTGCTCGATTTTTATTTAATACATTTTGTAATTCTAACGTTTCTTATGTTTCTTGGCCATTTATGTTTTTTAATTAATTTTAAAACCATATAATATATAATTGATTTTGTATTAATAATATTCACACACGAAGGTATCAAATTATTAATGAATAATATACTAGAAAATAAATAATTTTCTAATGCTATTACGAACGTTTTCGTATAACACTAAAACACAATACTATAAGCTTCCAAATATTATAGAATAATAATTTTGAATAATTGGCATACAACACAATATATTATATTCCCCCTGCGACTAGTTCGTCCATCGTGACTTACATTGACATGGTTACCAATTCCATTGTTGATTTTATGCAAATTTAACATATTTAGCAACCTGAACCGCTAGTATAAAATGTATATTTTATGGGTACTTGTTTTATTGATTTTAAATTCATATAATCTTATTTAGTTTTATTATTTATAATTTTGATAAAACGCAAAATAACAAACAATATTATTTATCATAAATATTATTAAATCATTTATGGTTTTAGAAACGTCTATTTGAACTCGTGTAACAACAAACAACTTAACAAAAATCGTTGATTTTAATGAATTTAAACTCATAAATTTCATATAAAAAAACCGCATCAACTATACGTATTCAAGCATTTTCGAGGAGCTTTCTTACTTGTATAAATTGAATTAAATATAATATCTAATATATATACCTAGGTATATACTTTTCTGATGTTTCACCCAACAAGGAAATAATAACCGCGGTTACTATATTTTATTTATTATATAAATGTGGTTTTAAAGAAATGTTAAAATTAATTATATATTCCAATCCTTTACTAAAACCGTGATTAACTTATAGTAATTTAACCGACATTTGCGATAAACCAAAAATCAATATAAATAAGAGGATTAAATAACATTAATAACTTATACGTATATAGAAAAAAATGGTCATATTATAATATAAACTTGAAATAAAAGCCATTTATATTGTGGGTGCAATACTTTTGTGTTTATTAAATCTTTGCGAAGAGAAAAAGTTTGAGAATAATCGTGAATTTAATATTATATTTATTTATTTATCAAATTATTTCATTTTGAGTTTTACTTATTGTAAATAAACGAAAATATTTTACGAAAATATCTAAATGACACTATAAACTTGTAAAAAAAAAAAAAATAAACTATAATATTCGTAATATTTAATTATAATTTAAAATAATATTTCTTACGTAAAAAATGTTTTATAAAAAAACCTTTATGATAGTAAACTTATAAAAAAAAAATTATAACGATATGCAGTTCGATATTTATTATTTGTGTGGAAAAACTGTACAATATTCATATATAATATATAACATATTATAAGTACAACGAAAAGGTATACGATTTATTTATGATTGTTGCTATAGCCCGTGTATAGGAGGTAGGTACTTCAGTAATAATTGATAAGACGTCGAAGAAAAATAGTTAATGGAACTAGACGATTTTTGATTTATATAAAACTGCGTTGAGACGAAAAGCAAGCAAAAAAAAAAAAAAAAAAAAAAAAAAAAATAACCATTTGGAATATTTACTCGCGCGCGTGCTATTTCTGATAAACGTACTAAGAGTGATTTAAATAAAAAATCATTGAATAAATACGAGTATATTTAAGTAGATAAAAACAAAATAAAAATATATCGTTAAATGTATAACTAGGTACCAACTTGCATTCGACTATAGGTAGATAGTACTAGGTACATAAAAAGATACATCATATAATTATCATAATAGTTTTGCGAATTAAAAATCATCATAAAATATAATTTTCACGACGTATTCCACATTAGATATACGATAAAACGATACCAAATGAAATGAAATAACGGGGGTTAAGTGGAAAATGTGAATCACGATTGGAAAATATAATACAGTTTATTTTATATCATCACAGACGCTGCTGCAGGAGAATTAAAACGTAATAAAAATGGCATCATGTGCAGGAAAAAGATTATATCCGAACTTAAGCCTTCTGAAAGATATTTTAACATACGTATTATATATATATATATGGAAACATAATAATATATTATAATCCTTTCTTATATCGTTTCGATATATTTTATACGATAGTATGCGGTATAAATTTAAAAAGTAATATAGGACTCAAACATATCGAACAACAGAAAAAAAAATAATAATAAACCTCATATTATCATATTATGAACTGCAGGTATTCTTATCTGTACACGCATATTCTTTCGCGAATGTTTGAAATTTTAGTTTAATACAGCTAGTTTAATAAATTTTTTTTACGCCATATTATACGGAGCGAAAGATAAAAATTCAATTATTATATCGTTGTAAAATTATAATAAAATATAAACAGGTAGGAGGTACGCATTTTCACTTTAACGTTAAAATTAATAAATTATTATATATAAATCGCATTATATTATTATCGTACGTTTCATTTCCCCGGTCCTCGATTACATTCGCGGTATAAAATCATGGAATAATAATAATAATAATTTTATTCTATACCTATTTATTTCTTTTTTTATTTTCTCGTTCAAACGCACTCCACTGTTATATGCGGTTGAAGTTTGATCGTGTTCAGGTGTTCCTAAAACGAATTATTTATTAATTACATACCCAGGCTGAACACGTAATGTTTAATTTAAATATAATTATAAATATGATAAGTAATGATAATACGATTGAAGTTAAAACAGACTAATATTAACGACTAATGTTATAACTCCTTCTGCGGAAGTCTGTTGATTACGACTAATGGATCGTGTTACAAATATTATGATGGTTATTTCAACAACAAACACTGCGTATAATAATTATACGTCTAAATTACGTTTGTTTTTAAAAATTCGCAATTAATTGAGATGTTGAATGCTGCGCTCTGCTCTAGTGGTAAATTATACAAGAGCGTGATATGTGTGTATAAGGGCAGAGACGTTAACGTTTCTGCGTTTAATTCAAAGATTAATTACCATTTTACTTTCCTAATTATTATAGTAAATTCGCAATATTACACTAACTGCCATAAGTTAAACACCTGAACACTTAATACGTATAATATACTGCATAATAATAATAATAATAATAATAATAATAATAATAATAATAATAATAATAATAATAATAATAATAATAATAATAATAATAATAATAATAATAATAATAATAATAATAATAATAATAATAATAATATATGACTCGAGTATAATATTATATATTCATATTCTTATCAACGTATGAATTTATAAGTTTTCTACAGTTGATTTTTTCGTAATATGTTTGAAAAATTGGAATACTTGAAAAAAAATATGCAAGCGCGCTTAATTTTAATTTTTATCATGTCCCGTATCGGTTATACTGAAATATCGTAATGTAACTTTAAAGCAATAATATTATCCCGAGTACACATTATAGGTACAGGTATACATAAATTAAATCTAAAACCTATAGATTAAAATATAATAATTATTATTCCAATAGGGGTTAGGTTACTTTATTACACTATCAGACGTAATAAAATGTATTATGCAAATTACATATATAATATGAACCACGATTCATCGAGTATTTTTTTTTTTTTTTTTTTGTTCCTTTAATACGTTTCATAATAAATATGATATTATAATATACAGCCATTGACGATTTCCATCGCTTTTTTGCTAACTTTTTTACATTGCACAAATGTAAAATAGTAGTTAACATAACATAGAAAAATAATAATTCAATTTTTCATAATTTACAGTTTTAAATTGTTTCACACTGGAATACAATGTAACACCTAAGTACATAACATATTTTATAGCGTTTATAGTGTTCGCGATGAATAAAAAAAATAAACAAATACCCATAATATTATAACAGCAGTCGGCGTTTTCTCGACAGTCAACAGTGACAATAATATTATGCCAATAATTTTCGTGTAATTTAAAAATAAAGTTTCGCCATCGTTGTTATAAATCTATAACGCGATCTGTACGCGAAGTTAAGAAACGAAAAAAACAAAACAAAAATGATTATCTTATACGCAAAAAAGTACGTCTTTAACTTTAAGTCGGTTTGTGAACGATAATAATATTGTTATCACAAAAAATATTATTATTGGAACACATACGCGATTCATAAATTATAAACGTATAAAAATATATAATAAAGGGATTTTTATCAATTTTTTTTTTTTTTTTTTGTCCTCCTTCTCCTCTTCCTCGTGGTATGGTTACAAATCAGTCATCAGTGATCCGATAATAAGTGCAGACCATTATACTCGTTGATCATAATAATGTGCGTTATCGTTTATCATAATATGATAATATGATAATATTATGGGAATAACGATTTAAAAATGTTTTCTCGTCTACCGTTTCGCGCCACTGGTAAAATTAATAACGATTCGTTTCAATATTATACTCGTGTCCGGCGGTTAAATATAAATTCGTGTATATAATTACAACCGTCAAAGGACCGTCGTGTACTTAACTCTCGTGTTATCGTGTCATCTGGTCCGGTTCCCTCGTCATCGGATTATCCTAGTCCGCAAGACCGCAATGAACGCTCGATTTCGGTATACTCTCGTGACGTGCGGTTATAAATATTACAAATAATACACGGACACGTTTGCCATTAATCAACAGACGTGTGCGTAATTTTATCGTACGTCGATATTTCCCTCTTTAATTAATATTTTATTATTATTTTGTATTTTATATAATCGTAATGGCGAACATTTTTCATCGTACTCGTTTACGAGTATTTTCAAAGTTGACGTTTGACGAGACGAATGGAAATGGAAAAACATCGATAATAATAATAAAATCACTGTGTGGTGTGTACGACGAATAAGAGTGTTTTTCCTCCGAAGACGCGTTTTTCAGACGGAAACGAGGGAAATATTTTCGTAAAATTCGACACTTGAAATTATTTATTCAAAGACGAACGACAGAATTCGAAAAAAATCGATCGCTCTCGAAATAATCGATCGATCCTCATAATACCATATACCTATTTATATTCGTCCGTATTTTTTTGTTATTTTAAATTTAATATTTTTTACTGCGTAACAGCGTTATAATACTCGCGTATTATGTTATAATAAACGATTTTTTCCTTTTTTTTTTTTCACGTATTTTTATTCGGAATTATTTGAAAAATTGCATAGTACGAGTATTATAAAAAATATAATGTTAAACTGTATAAAAAAAAAAAATAAAATAAAATATTATTCTTACGCGTTCAGATCAATATTTTTATAATACGAAAATAAGTAAAGAAATAATAATGTACGTATATAATACTCGGGTGGTATATTTTTCCACTTAAACGGGGGGGGGGGGGGGAAGAAAAAATAAATACCGTTTGAGGTCAATATAAAATTTATAATAATATACATCGCGTAAGAATTTTTTTTTTTTTAAGTAAGTACTCCGGGTAAAATTATGTTTTTATACCGTACAAATTTATGAAAAGATATTTTTTATTATTATTATCATTATAAGCATATCGAATGGAATTTTAATGCGATAAGAATATTATAATTTAAATCTGCGCACTAATATTACAAATTACAATAATATACCAAAGAAGAAATATATTTTATTGTACACGGCGGTTTAGTAATAGGCAAGACGTATAAATCTGCGTATAGAAATATTGTATTATATTATTAACGTTATTTTTATTTTCATTTTTTATTTGTATTTTTCGTTCGAATACGCGACGACATTGTAAAACTTCGTATTTATATATTAATATACACAATATAGATCGTAGAATAAATAAATTAAAATATTTTATCGTGTTGAATTTATAAAAAGTATTATATAATTAATATTTTCATTATGATTGCAAAACGCATTACGTCAAACGAATTACTAAAAACTAAAGTAGTAAACTGTATTTAGTTAAAAGTTTATAACTTTAACAAAAATAAATAATTATCATAAATCTTTTCTTTTTTTTATTTATTTATTTATTTATATATGTATAGAAATGTGTAGTTAAACTCGTACTCTTAAATAATTAATAAGTTTTGTTTCTTGTTTAGTTATATAAATTTGAATAAAATTAATTCCGATTGTATACGCGCAACGACTATATACAAGACAAAAAATACACAAATTTCAAATAAACAATAAATACCCATGTAAATAATAAATTTCGTATTATATGCGGTATAAAAGAAAAAATTTATCAATATTCCACGTTCCATATATAACGTCTTTAAGATTTGTGTTAACTTAAGTATAAAATATTATTTCGACAATTTTTTGATTTAACCACGTGTTTCACATTTAATTATCACGTTTCATACGAGTCAATACAAAAATAATTATGTTATACGTTTACTTTAATTTTATCCACGTTAACCTTATTATGTGTCACTACATGAAAAAAAAATTTTTACCTATTTAAATCTGTAAATTTCACTGGTGTATTGTTACAGGTATGTTAAGGAATTCGATAAAAAACAAATGAATAAATGCTTCCCACCGTCGTTTTATAAAATCCAAATCTTCCTGGAATCGTTGACGTCCGTTTTTTTTTATTTTATTTATTGTACAAAAAATAATCTATATGATTCAAATTTCCCGTTTAAATTTCTGATAGTTATCTGAATTTAAAGTTTTAAACTCGAATCACTATATAAGTCTCACTCTCACTATATATATTTTTTTTTTTTTTTTTTTTTTTTTTTTTTGTCTCGATAATCTAAGCGTAACATAATTAATGGGATATAGGTCTTATGAATTCACAACGAACGTTTTGAACAAAAGAAAACGTTATTATTTTATTAAAATATTTTTAAAATTTTATTAAAATAATATTATAGTTATAAAACGATCACAGTTATGTCTTAAATGTATATTGGTAACATTTTATATTCATAATATATCATTAGTATCAAAATGAAATATTTCGAATTTATCATAAAATCCAATAATTATTATATTATAAATCTCACTAAAATACAGATATTATATTATTATTAATTGTACGTTTAAAAAAAAAATGTAACAGTAATTTCCCCCCTCTCCCCAATTTTTTTATAATAATGTAATCATTAATATTTATAAATTTATAATTTAAATTTCAAACAAAAATTCACGTTGGAATTATTTTCTATTATATAAACTATAAACTATAATATTATGTAAATGGTAAATCAATTCACAATTTTAACGACGTGTAATAATTGCGCAACAAATAAATATAAAAAAATAAAATAAAATAAATAAAAATACACATTACGTAAAATGTATAATTATAATACGAGTATAAATATAGTAATTAAGTATTGTAATTACAATTCAAATTTTGACATACCTAACCAACTGTTAAACCGTGCAATGTAAAATAAATAAAATATAAGTACTGATTTAATTCAACCTTCAGGAAAAAAAAAATGTAGAATGTGAACGTAAGTGAAATTTACTAAAAAAAAAAAATATTCAAATCGCTCGCTTGACGTGTGTGTTTCGGACCGCGTTTAGACGAACAAAAATTATTTTTCTCCAAAGATAATAATATTATTAATTTATAAAAAAAAGTCAATCATAATAACAAATAAATAATAACCAAATTTTCTAGTAGTCATTCGTATAACGCGATCTAGTGGTAAAAATACCACGAAAATAACAAGATTTATAATAATATTATTAAACGCGACAAAAATTAACTCTAAACATTTTGGACATTCCGTTGTCACGATTGTCCGCAATATACGAGTAGTAATAATTTTGAAAGTCTCGTTCGTGTTAAAGTTAAATTAATTCGTTCCGATAGTTTTATACTACATTATTATTATGTTAGCAGCATAATATTTCGGTAGTTCGTAACAAGCATACAGTGGTATAGTTGTACTTTTCACCGGTAGATGGCATAGACTACACACATTAGTTTACAATAATATAAGCATTATTATTTTGGTAAAAAATATTCAAAAATAAAATGATAAATTAAAATTTTCGTATACAAAATTGTTCATATCGAATCATCGAATAGTAGTTTATAATTAAAAATGAGTACGTACGTGATAAAAAAATACTTTATTATAATATTATTTACATTAATTAAACAGATTTTGTGTGTTTGGTTATTAATATTTGCCAATATTATACTATAAAAATGTTCATGTTTCGCATAGACTACGTGTTTTCTCGAAAACGACGAAAAATATTGTACGAATACTTTTGTAAAATAAACAATAGAGAATAATATCAATAGAATTGTATACTCGATATCTGTCGGCTAGATGGCGTTCCGCGTCGTGTGTTAATAACATTTTTATTATTATTATTTCGTACTGGATTTTACGAATATTATTCGACGTAGAGTAAATTCTATGACTAATTTCGACGTTATTTCCGTTATTTATACGTCACATATTTCAACCGAACAAGGTAAAAAAATAATATTATGTAATACCGTTGATTTAAACGTACTCGGGTAAGTCGCGAGTTCAAAACGTTTCGAGTTTCGAGTACATCTAATATAAATATTATATATTATACATATTATGTGTGATTTAAATTTGACGTTTTTGAGTGTGATAAAACGCCAGAATTGTTGTAAACATAATATTAAAAATGTGTTGGGCGATTATTCGGCGGATATTGTGAAAATTTTAACACGTGCAATTAAGCTCGTCAAACGAAACACGCCCCAAAGTCCTTGTCCTTAAAAAATGAAATTACGTCGTTTTTCTAACCAATGAAATTAAACACGATATAATACGATTACTATTCACGTTCGGTGTATTTGTTCAAGATGACATGACAACAACGTACGCATACGACTGCGAGTTGACGTATACTTGTCGTATTGTTTTACCTCGGCTAGTTTACGTCCCGAGACCACTTTTCTTTTTCTTCTTTTTCCTCTTTTTCCCTTTTTTTTCTTTCTTTTTTTCGTTTCCAGACCCATCGATAGTTCAAAACTTTATGGAATCAAAATGCCGCACGAGCAAAACGAACGTTTTTACGTATTTATCCTTTCGCGACTTTTTAAACGTTCAATCTGACTCTTTCGGTTTCTGATACTGGTCATACTCGACTTTATGTACAAACAACACGATCAACACGTCTTTATATATATATATATATCGGAAATGGCAATATTTTCCCCCGACAACGTCTCGTGCGGGAAGCAAAATGAACGAGAGATAAGTAAAATTACAAACCTCCGGTTTATACCGGGTATAAACCGTGTAATTTTAAAGTAGCCATCATACAATTATATACGTAATCCATTATTTGCTGTACCCGTAACGCGTGCAGTATTTCGCCGAGTCCATTTGTGCCCGACAACGAGACGCTCGAAGATGGTTTTTTTTATCCCTCGTCCCGTTTACAATATAAAATATAAAATACGACCTCCGATATACGCGGTTTAAAATAAATTTCGTATCCCTGCTGTGATCCTAGCGTGGTCGATTAATCTTTTCTTTAATTATCATTTATTATAATAATATTATATTATAGGTTATATTAACTATTGGGTACGACAGACGAGGAAACTTTTTTTAAATATATTATACGCGAATTCATACGATTTGTCGTCTCGCAATTTCTTATTTTGTTGTCATCGTCTGTTTTGTCTGTTAGTCATTTTCTCGGCTGTTTGATACGGCATACCTGAAAACGAACGAATAAAATATATTATATTTTTTGGTAATAAATAATAAAATACTTATATAAATTTAAAATATATAAATGAAATTATATTATTTTCATCGCTGCGATTTTGGTACAGTTTTATATATAGATCATAAGACTATTGTTGATTTGTAAGTATAAACCGGTGTTTAAAATATTTGTTTATGTCCTGTACTTTGAAGTTATATAGGCGTATGAGTTGTATTATATTGTGTATATATACGATTTATTAATATTATTATTAGGTACTTAATTTAATTGTTTATTAATTAAAATTGTACGGAAACCTAATTAGTAATTATTATATGTACTAAACATCGTGAAAATGAGCCCCGCTCAGTCCGCTCACCGATCAAATTATTTAAAATATTTTGTGGCAACATGCAAATATTAATATAATATATAAAAATTAAAAAATAAATGTCCATCCCTCCGAGTTCTCATCGTGATAACGTCCTGTATACAGAATTAATCTAACCGTATCTGTTTTATAAAATAAATATATAGGATTTCAAAATATTTACGCGATTCGAAGAGAAACACGCGACTTTTCGCGGAGGTTGTTATAATAATAATAATAATAATTATAATAATAATAATAATAATTGTAGATATTCTCGTAATCGATAATAATCGTATATGAATATAAAAATAACAACATTTTCGTTATCTCTGTTTTTCTGCAATATCACGAATACCTACGAAGTATAATAATATCATGACGGACGTATTAATTCGTACTTAAGATTTATGCGTAAGTATGTATAATTAATAAATTGTAAATTATTGAATTACAAGAGTAATATATTATGTTACTTTAAACGTGTAAGTTATATTTTTTTTAATAATATTTTAAAACGCCCGGATCGCATCGTTATACCGACTAATCATCGTTCATTAATATATTATAATAATATGAAGTATATTTCACAATGAATATAAGACTATATACGGTGAGTGACGTCACTTATTGTGTTCACATACGGTTGGTTGGTTAATACCCATTGTTGAAATATTTAAGTATTTACAATAACATATTATAACTCACCACGTCGTATTGGTATTGTTATTCTTATTAGTTATTTACTTCATCTCGACTACGCATAATAGTAATATAAATAGTAGTATATAAATTATTATCTAATTGCGTTTAATTTTTAAGGACTTTGGGGGAAAAAAATAACGTCTGAACGCGTCAATATACTTTGAAAAAATCAATAATTGTACTCGAACTAATGAATTTTAACAAAATTAAATTAAAAAAAAAAAATACAAGAAAAGAGATAAGAGATACGACCGTGGAAACTGAAAAGTTTTTATGCGATACGGGAAAGATTTTGAAAATATAATCTATAAAAAATAATATAATATTACGTGGTTATAAGCATCGACCGTACAATTTTCAAATAGTCTAAAACCAACTACTATTGCCGATTTAATTTATTATTAATTATTATTAAAAATGAGATTTTTAGAGAAATTTAAAAAACTTTCTTATTTATAGACTAAATCAAATAGTTCCAAAATTTTATTACATACGATGTGGCCATTTTGATAAAATTTTCAAATTCAATATTTCCTGAGTTACCGTGATAAAATGTTTGAAATCAAATCGAATTTGATATACCTACGTAGTATAGTTTTTGTGCGATTATACTCGAATTTTCGTCATATTTTGATAGTTTTTCCTTTCGTGAAACGCCATTCGGAGGAATATTCGAATAACGACCTAAATAAAATACCTACTAACTGGATGCGATCCTCGACCAGAAACGTATGCGATAAATAAACAAACTTTTCGACTTAAGAAAAAATACACTCGTCATTAAAAAAATAATTAATAATTTATATTGTACTCGTGTAAATTATTATAAATTATTATAATTAGTCTCATTGATTTTATCGTACCATGGAATTAAAGTATTTTTCAATACTTATACCTATTTAATGCATAATGTGTATTTTTATTTCTCACGAGTCGTTGAAAATAATATATCGTGTTATTATCTTTTTTTGTTTTATGTAAAAAACTTATAAAAAGATAGCGTCACCACTAAGAACTTTATGGATATTAAACTTTGGTCGCACGACGTTTTCTATTTAAATACACTAATAAAATACTAGAGTAAAGTATTTTTTCGTAACAAAATGTACATTCGGACGAGTTTTTAATTAAAAATTACAAGAAAATAATATTAAAATGTATATATATAGGTACGTATTGAACATAAAACTATATAATGTACATAATAATACGATAAAATTTTTATGAAATTTTCAATACATAAATATAATAATATATAATTAAATTTTTTAAATAATAAATATAATACTATGCAATGATTATGTTATCAATATTTTTATCGATTTTTACAAGTACAGATTTGAATTTACAGCGATATCAGTAAATTTTTATAGAACATAAACAATAAATGATTATTCTACAACACCAATATTTACTTGAAAAAAGTCCATCATAAACCTTGAGTATCGCGCCAGTTGTGTCGCTGTTGTGCTCCGAAGAGACAACATCATTTCAAATGTGACCGTCAATATAACGACAATGCGTATGTAAATTTTATTAATAATAATGTTTATATTGAGGTTAGGCTTCCGGTTGAAAGCAATACTGTTTCTCAGATGCACACACACACATAACTTTCTCGATTATGTGTTGTAAAAACACTGCGCGAGAACGGAGAGAGAGAGAGAGCTAAAACCAATTCTTTATTACGTTTTTTTAAGGTTCTTGACGATAAGTAAGCCGAGAAGAAGCTCGCTATTGTTCCTTCGCGTATGCCAGTCCGATTTTCTTTTTAAACGTTACACCTAAATTTTATGATATTCATTCGGGATTAAAGCGCCTATTTCCCCGAACGAAATACGTTAAGAAAAAAAATATGTCGTATACAAATAAATCTATAAAATAATTAGAATTCAGAAATTCTATTCTATTTATAAATATTATGTGATAAGAATTATTCTATATTTATAATATCTAATTATAGGTATATTAATATTATTGCAAACCGCAGCAAATAAATTAACGAATCTCTAGTTCATTTTAGATCTTTTTTTTAATATTTTTCTTTGTTTTTTTTTTTAATTTCGAAATCGATAACTTTTTTCAAATTTATAAAGATGAAATATATTTTAGATAATAATAATATTTGTAAGTATAATTGTAAGTTTATACATTTATATTCAGTAGTTTGTATATGGCATTGGGATTGGTGTCGCAAGTTTAAAACGTAATATTATAGATTTCACGTCATCACACATAAAAAATATTTTATGTAGATATGCCTAAAAAAAAATTATCTACTCAAACGTAATCGTGAGTAAATTTGAATTCCAATTAACCGACGTAAGTATAATAAGTAAGTAAATATAATAGAACTTAAAAAGATTGGAAAAATCGATTATTATTTCTGTATAATACCCATTTTAATTTATAACTATAGTTACTATATATATAGTTAGATATTCAAAGTTTATGTTAAGAGTAATATAAATCTATACTGCACAGTTTGTGCCCAAAATTTTAAGCTCCTTTAAATAAACGTATATTATATTACCTATATAATATATACTTTATATAGTAGTGTAACACTACATAACTTTAAATATAATGACGAGAAACTCTTGAAATTTCAAATTCAACCAAGTTTGACTAAATACTAAAACCTATTATCACACGAAACATACTACTCTTCCTCCTATTATCTTTATTTACAATTTTTATAGTTCAGAATAAATTATAATATTAATGGAATTTTAATTTAAAATATGTGTACGATAACTATACTTTAACCAATCTCGCTTATACACTACTAAGAACTTATAGAATAATACTAATGAACACCTTATAATTAATAATATAAATTTAAAAAATTTAATATTATATAAAATAGTCAAGTGTAATTATATTTTATTTTATATTAAAATTATTTTTTTCAATTCAAAGTTAATAATACATTAATAATTATTATTATTATTCCATACCTATTATAGGTAGGTATATGTAACCGAATAGTGATTATAATAATTTTAAAAGACAAACATTTCAATTTTATTTTTATAATAATTAAAAATTAATACTAAATTAATTGTATAGAAATATTCAAGATGTCACAATATCAAAACTATAGTTATACAATAGTTTGAAATTATGCAATTCCTCTTTATCTTTATTCGCAATTATAAATACGTAAATTATTTTTGTTTCGACCAAAGTAAAATTTATATTTTAAATATATTTTTATATATACATATTTTTTTTATATAATTTATATAATTTTATTATTTTATTCGTTGCCTAATTAAAATTCTCTCAAATTTAAAAATTCAGAATAAGAGGTAGTTTTCTATTTCTATTGTCGAGATAAAAAAATAACCGTCAAAAAAAGATTTACAATTTATTTACAGACTTGCATGTTTCAAAATACGAGGCACCATGGTGTTACCACAGTGTAGATAAATGAACTTTATATTATATAGACCATCCATAATAATTATTTTATAAACGCATTTGTATTTTTTAACACATTCTTATTTTGTATTTAAATATTCAAATTGTATTTAAATTATTAATTATAAATTAATAACTCGTATAAATTTAAATATTAATTAATAAAATATAATATGCGGTTAATAATAATTAAATTTATATTAAATTTATCGATAAAATGACTTATAAAATTTCACAAATATATTATATTTTACTAAAAATATTATTAAATGACCAATTTATACTATACGAATAATAGAGCAAAATCGATTATTCTCAAAATTTTAATAACACGTTATTACGATAATATAATAGATAGTAACTTTTAAACGTTATACGCTCAATTTCATCTTTTAAAACGTATCACAAATATTTAAATTAGTATAATTTAATTTTTTTCTAATTTTCACTGTATTCTGTTATATTTTAATAAACACAAAAATATTAAATTTGTAAGCAATAATCGTAACGTAAATTTGCGTATGAGTATGTATATGACACATAATCATAAATGCGTACTTCCAATATTAAAGTTAATAGATGAACAATGCGTTTTTTATATTATTATTTTTTTTTTCTGTTAATTATAGCAAAATATATACGATTGTTTATATATTTACTTGATACTTTCAATGTCATTGATAAGTAATATCAAAACAAGCGGTTTTAGCCTATTTAAACATAAACATCGGCATAACCTATTGAATACAGCGATAATAATAATAAAACAAAAATATCAAATTATTACACTATAACAACATGAAAATTATTTCGTTAAAGTGTTTTATTATTATTATTATTTATATACTCTTGCTATGATTACATAATCATAATCACAACTCACAAGATGTTCGATAATATTATTACAAGTAATAAATAATTATGATGTTTATTGTAATAACTTAATTAATACTAATAAGTATCAGTTTATCAAGTTAAACAATAATTTTTACTAACTAATAATTCTTATGTACTATATGCTCATATAGTATATTTCGAGTACTTACTTCAATTCCACACTTCCATGCATGAATAGTTTTTATAATAAAAATAAGAATGGTACGAAACTTTCAAAAATATATAATAATTTTAATAATACTTATATTTATTATAATATTGTGTCCTACCAGGTGTATGTTTGTCTACGTAAATCTCGGATCCCAAGTAGTTATCTTCAGTAAAATTTTCAAACCCTAAAACCCAAAATTAATAATTTTATCAAACATTACATAGGTATGTATAGTTAAAAACGAGAATTTTAGGAAATATTCAAAGTTCTATATTTTGTAGAAAAATATTTACGTAACGGTACCAAAATTTAATCACATATATACAGTACCGATGTTACACTCAAAAAAATTTTCAAGTACAGACTTAGAGAAGTGTTCAAAATCGCCTGAGTTATCGTAAAATATTGAAATCGATTTCGTCAAAATTTCAATTTCCGCAAAAAATGCCGTTTTTTCTATCGAATCTACGCTCAATTTATAGAAATTCAAAAAATTACCTAAATAAAATACCGACTACATCCACTTTTCAATCGTCATTCGTGAAAATCGTAACATTATTTCCGGTCGAAAAGTGTCTTCATACATAAAAACATAAAAAAATAAAAAGACACAAACCATTGTAAAACCAATACGTTTTACACTTCGCTCAAAATCTAATATATAATTATTATTTATTAACATTATCTTCGTGTTAGCCATCATTGATGTTTCTCTTTTTTTAGTAAAAGTTTTAATTTCGCATTTAAGTCATGTTGGTTGATTAGTTTCTATTTTAACACCGAGTCTTAAATTATATAATAAGTTTATATCGTATTATATAAAATTAAAATATATAATCTATACAAATCATAAGTTTTACACATTTTGACATTTGACATCAAAAAGTATAATATATACCTTATACACTTGTACGTTATACACGTATACGTCAGTGGTCGAATAAATGTGTGTATAGTAACGTTATAAATTGCAATATATTATTATCGATTTTAATGAATATTACAACTTTTTTACAATGATAATTAAAATTTTTTATTATAATAATTAAAACATTATTTTAAATATTATTAATTACTCATTGTCATTTGCCAATCGGACGTTTATATATTAATTTTTTTTTTCTAATAAAATACACATATACGTCATATTCAATATGATAACATAGGAATAATAGGAGTATACCTACATATTATTATTATAATATTGTTAACCTTGCAATTATTTCACACCGTATCTACGATAATTTTTTTGAAATAAAATTCAACCTTAAATTCCAATATTGAAATACATAAAATATTCATAATTAGTTACCTATATGTACTGTAAAACCGCAATTATTATATAGAATATCAAACTTAAAAATTTTAAATACCGTCTGGAATAATAATATATTCATTCGTATTATTATTATTATTATTATTATTATTATTACGATTCGTGCTGTATAAGAACATACAATAAAACGTTAAGACAAAATTGTAATTTTAGTCAACTAAAATAATTTCATACATACTATAATAATTAATAATCATCAGAAATGTATATGGTAACCACGTTTATTAGTTTAATTAAATGCATCGTTTAAATTAATAATATTACAAATTATTCGAATTGAAGGTCCAATTAATTTATTCTTATAAATAATATATATATTATACCTGTATGGTGTGTATAGTAAATAATTATAACATAATAGACTCGAAATATTAATCATAATAAATATTAGATAATAATTAAATGTACGGCTTAAAATAATATTATATAATTGCTGTGACGAATGTGAATAAAAAACAAAAAAAAAACAAAAAAAAAAAAACTCTGCATTGACGATATAATATGCGTTAATATTGTAATTTAAAATGTAGATATATAATGATGCACTAATTTACAAAATATATCGACATAATATGCAATTTACACGCGTTGGCCTTAAATTAATTTTAATATGCTATATAACCTGCAGTAACCACCCAAACCAATTCATCCGTTCCGAATATATTATATAAAAATTTTAGTTTATCGTCAATTATATTAATAATAATATTATAATATTAAATGTTTTATGTAAAATATGTCCGTATATTTATTATAATATTATAAATAAATACTACACACTCTTACAATTTACTACTGAGTAAATTAAAAAAAAAAAAAGCAGAGCAAGAGTATATTTTAAAGATACATTTTTTTTGTTATACCTGTTAAAATATTATAATTTAAAAACCCGAATTCACTTAATATACTCGTATAGGTATGTATTAGAAACAAATTATTAATAATTAAAGATTTTGTATTCTATGAAAAATATAAAAAGGAATACTTTATTTAAATAATATTTTTGTAGACGTAATTAGATATGATGTGTTTTATTAATTTGTCATAATATTATGTTTATGTATATTCCATGATGCCCGTGCGATTTTTCTATACGACTTTCAAAAAATATTATGATGGAAAACGATTTCATGGGAATTGACTGTATTGGATTAATTTTCATAATATTCCGTTAAACCAGCGTATTTCTTACTCGTATAATTCGTGAACACAATATAATTATACGCATTTTAAGTTTTTATAAACAATATTCTATTACATAGCACTTTTCGTCTTTTCCACAAAAATTCGTTATATTGTTATGTATACATTGAAATCAGTTTTTACCTTTTTGATAATTATTTGTTATACGTAAAAAATACATACTTAATTATAATAAAAAATTCCGCAAAATAAATTAGGCAAGTATAATATTATATACCTAACAATAATTATAACGATTTGTATGCAAAAATATTATTACGTATTCAATTAAAAATTAAATAAATTTTGTACTTTGAAAAAAAATATTCTAATATTTTACAATTTATCGCGTGTTAATATTATATTCTTTATCTTTTGCAAATATATATATATTATAAAAGGATGCTATGCCACCTATATTCCAATGTGAAAACATGTTCGTTAAAAACAGTAAAAAGTATACTTTAAAGTAATTTTAGAGATAAAATATTCATTATATAAAAGATGGAGGACAACATTTCTGAGGGAATCTCATATGTGTTTTTCGAAAAATTAATCTAACAAATAGTTACAGATAATTTAAAAATTGTTAAAATAATGCATTGTTTTAAATTTCTGTAACTATTTGTCATATAAATTTTTCGAAAAACACATAACAGGTTGTGTAAACGAAAATGTTGTCTTGTATCTTTTTTATAATGAGTATTTTATCTCTAAAATTACTTTAAAGTATACTTTTTACTGTTTTTCGTGAACATGTTTTTACATTAGAATATGGGTGGTATAGCATCCTCTTAATATAAATCGCTAAAATCAATATTAAACATGCTTTTGATAAACTTTCAAAATGTTCGTCCATACACTATGTTATATAATATACTTAAATAAAATGTTTTATAATAATATTAAACTATATATTGTATACTTGTTTAAATATAATATTATAACAATGTATCTTCAACTTTGTTTCAAAACAACATATTTCGACTTAAACGTTTAAGATAATTTATTGTAACATAGGTACTCAGTTTTCATTAATCGTATAACAATAATGCAAAACGAATTAATAATTGGATGCTGGATGCATTTGATTTTTTAGGGTTATACTGTAAATATATTAAAGATTTTATGATGATAAATGTACGATTTTATGGAAATAAAATATGTTCATTGAAAACTAATGTACCCAACTACCATAAAATTAGAAACGGCTATTATATAACTATTTTTAAATTTTAACATATATGAAATTTTAATATTAATAATTATTAATTACTTTTACTAATAAATGCGCTATACTCGCGGTATAATAAACGTATACCGTAAAATTTATATTATATTTCTAAATATTATTAGTAATGTTTCTAAAATGTAAAAATATTTTATTTTTTTTTTTTTAAGTTTATTAATTTAAAATGCAAAAAACAATATTTTAATTAGTAAATTTATAGTATACTCGTATATAAAATAAATTATTTATTCATTGCGTCGTTATCAGTATTTATGTCGATCAAATTTTTTACGATACTCATAATATATTATTATAACTCAATGAAAACGCATTTTTAAGTACATAATATTATATTATTTTATTTATTTATTAGTTTATTACAAATAACGTAACATTATTATAATTTATATTTTATTCGTGTATTATTTCTTACGATTATGCATTTATATTATTATCGAACGGTAATTCGAATAATAATTATTATAATATCATAATAAATTTTGAAATAAAATATATAAATAATTATTTATCGCGAAGTCATTGCGACCGATTGAAATCTTAAAAATTAAAATTTTGTATTATGACGAGAAATAAAAAACGTTATTCTTATAAATTAAATATAAATTAAAAAGAAACTATTTTATTACACGTTTTATATAATAAATACGAACGTTTAATATTTCGATGGGTATAATATTATAATACGTTAAGAAATATTTTCATCGACTTGTTTCGACCGTATATATATATATTATATCATACGGCGTTGAAGGTAAGAATATAAAAAAATGAATATCGACGTTGGCGTTAAATCTCACAGCGGTGGGCGTGAGTTAGCGAGCCGACAATTCGATGTCGTGCGATTATACCGTACAAGGAGATTTTCTTCGATGTTCAGTTCCATAATAATTGTTATTATAATTATTTTCAAGAACTAGTTTTGCCGAATTTAATATTATTATAATCGACGAATTATCATTATCAAGTTACAAAATACAATAATATACGTAAAACTTTAATATTGACGGTTTTTAATTTTTATACGTAATATATATAGAGCAGTGGTTCTCAAAGTGTGGGAAGCGACCTTCCGGAGGTCCGCGAATCTTCATAGGTAGAGGGCGCAAGAAAATTTTAAAAATCAACATCGTATTGGTAGGACAGAAACTCCTCGTTTCATTAAACTGTGCGATGAAAAAAAACACGATAAAAATAGCCGATTGATTAAATAAAAAATTAAACCTTTTATAATAAATATATTTTATATATCGAAATAAATTTGTAATGTGAATATCAATAATATAGACTGCATTTGTTCGTTTTTTAACTTCTGGATGATACTCTTGACATGACGATTAAAATTATTTTTACGAGAGGGCTCACGTCTGGGGTTAACCAAAGTGGAGGAAGGCCTTGCCTGAAAAGTTTGAGAACCTCCGATACAGAGAATCGAACCGAGATGTGCAGACAATAAAGTGTGTACACGACGTGTATTTTATAATGTAAATATATACGTAAATACAATCATTATTGAGTATTTTAAACGCACGCGAGTATATTATTATTATGAAAGGCGATATTCACGTGTACAAAAACATTAAACTGCAGTGAATTATTCCATTCCGCGTATGAAAAAATAAAAATAAAATAACTCTGCGCGCGTGTGTAACGTGTTCTTTTTCTTATGGGTATATACGAAAAAATAAATGTTCACAATAACACAATATTGTTAAATTCGAAATAAGATTCCTTACGACACGCTGTGACGATTAATGCTCCCGTTTTTGTATCCGTATAACATAATATTTTATCGCGTATATATTATATTATAATATCGTTCAGGTATTTTTTTTTTTTTTTTGAATTTTAGTAACGACCGTATAAATAATGTCGTATAATATTGACCTGAACCTCGGTCACGTCGGGTATACACGTTGAAATCTCATGGATGATATTATTATTATTATTATTATTATACGCGTATATATTACAAACAAAACGGACGTATCATTTTTGCGGAAAACGTATATATGATTTATATACGTTTTTATGGATTTTCATATTGCTCGTTGCCGTTTACGTTTTTAAATAAATATGTAATTTATGTGATGTATTTACAGCTTTAATTCTAAAACAGTATATAGATATTTATAATATATTATTCGATTCGAGGGATGAACATTTGTCAATCAATCGGCAAAACTGTCACATAACCGCGTCATGAACCCATTTTACAAATGAAATACGTGGCCGTGTATTACGTTTTCCCAAAATAATTATACACGTTATATTTAAATAATATGAACTCTTCCCTCGTGATTTTTACGCGAATCGTGATTTTTCACGTTTTCAAATTAGTTATAGGTAGGTACATTATAGTATACGCTTGGATACGGTGAAATGTTTGTCATTTTCAAATTGTATAATGGACGCGATTTTATACGACAATAATACGAGTATATAGAGGTACATTAATTTTACAAATGTGCAGAATTTGTATCGATTCGTCGTTTGACATAAAACATACATCATGAATTCAATATTAACGGAGCGATGCTGTATTATAGTACTCGGGGATGAAAAAATATTGGTATACCCATCATTATAAATCGGACACTTCTGAAACGTTTTAAATCGTTAAACTTAAAATAATAAGAAGAAGTGCAAAAATGATAATATAATAACATTAAATATACGTTTTTTGATTTATGATATATTATAGATTACAATTTATAATCGTATTTAATTGCGTCGACGACTAACAAGTGTCTAAATAGTGCTTCAGTTTTTAAACAACCTCCCTAAATATACAAACCATATTATGCCGATATACCTTATTTACCGCGACCACGGTGCTGTTACTTTTTGTCGCATATAATATAATATAACAACTATACTGTTGTCTGTTATGCTATATAGGTATTCAAGGTCGTTTGTTTCTGCGGTCAAAACTCAAAACGTTCATATAAAATCGATCCCGATGTATCATCGAAACTCACGTCGTACCACGATGAACGGCAAAATATTATGTAAACCGAGCATATTATACGTCGTAATATATTATTATAAAAATTTTCATTTCGACAATCGAACATTCCAACGTACTTTCTTTTCTCATTTTAAAATAATACATTTCAAAATAACGTCATCGGTCTGACGGTCTTCCAAATTCTATCCATCATAGTAATTTTGACATTATAAAATAATATAATTATTACTTATAATATTTAACATGGAATATAATATTATATAATATTATTATTACGGATGAACTGCGTACAACATATTATTATTATTATTATTATTATTATTATTATTATTATTATTATTA